>CM038147.1:109186549-109479049 GCA_021437245.1 Aegilops speltoides
AATTGGCTGAGGGGAATAGATAAACAATTTTCTAAGCACATTCTTGCGGGGGCGGCTGCCTTATGTTGGGCATTGTGGCTAACCAGGAATGATATTGTTTTTAATCATAAAAGTGTTTCATCTCCTATGCAGGTAATTCATATATGCTCGCGATGGCTCCGTATGTGGTCTATCCTGCAGAGGCCGGAGGACAGAGACTTGTTTATGATGGTTTCTACCCGGTTGGAGTGCTCGGCCAGGGACATTTTCTACCCCCATGGATGGCGGTGTGACCTTCAGATAGGCCCGGCATCACCTTAGGCCTCTTTTATCTTTTATCTTTTTTCGCTACTGCTGGCGTTCCGCCTTTTTGTTTTGTTTTTTGGGATCTGATACTTTGGCTGTATGCATCTAGATATGCAGAGGCCGGATTATCTTTGATGCGGTTGTATCAACTGGATAGTTCAATTCAATGAAAAGCCCTTTATCGAAAAAACAGCCCTTTATCAAAAAAACAAGAAAAACACATGTTGCCTTGTACTCCACAGAGCAGTTAACGGATGTTAAAACACGGACTTACGGCTTATTTCCACGTAATCGAGTATGTCCTAAAGGACACACGACAAACACGAAGGACTCGGCTTACTTCTACGTACACCATGGATCCGTGGCTAGGCACTCGACATAACTCGGCGTACCTCCTGGTCAGCCCAAGGTGCAGCGAATACACACTCGGCCTACAATATACTCCCTCCGTTCGGAATTACTTGTCGCAGAAATGGATGCATCTAGACGTATCCATTTCCGAGACAAGTAATTCTGAACGGAGGGAGTAGTACACGGCAAACGTAACTGCCACGGGGCCTGCGCGCCATCTGTTAACTGCTCCGTGATGCACTCAGCTTACGGTGCACAAAATATATCGTAGTGCAAGAAATGATTACAGTGGTGAGTTGGACTTATAATTACTTGTTGCACTTCTTTTCCTTCCCCTATTTCTCACACATTCTGTCTAGGCTAGATTTATCGCACTTTTGATCCCATTTCCTCACTGTTAGAAAATCTGAGACGTGACCTCGATCTACGGAGGACTAAAAGCAATCAGACGAAAACGACATGGAGATTTGTTAACGAGATTCATCGATTGGGATACATCCCCGACGCCTGACCACGGGCCCTCCTCCATGTGACACCGTCACAATAACGCAGACCGTCCAACCAAGCACCTTCACACATTGCCGGCTACCTCTGCATGCCTCTGCTTTTATCTTGGCATAGATTACATCGTGTATCTATCGCCACATATACCAAAGAATACCATGATACAAGTGTCATTAACCGCCCGGGCCCATGGATGGTCACAGCGTCCCAGGGAGGGCCCGGAGACTGCACCCTCCTGCGTGGGGCCGTGATATATCAACTAAAGGAGGCCCGATGTTCAAACACCCAGTGCACAACATTGATGTGGCACCTCCCTCACAAAGTGGACACTCACGCATGAAGGTTCAGGAGGTGCTAGTCCCCCCGCCCCCCACGTCGAGTAGGCGGGAGGGATTCCTGTGATCGCATGCATTCCAACCTGGTTTGGCATGTCGGCATGACCTGTCGTGACACGGAACAAGAGGAATATCCACCGGTCTAACCCTGCTCGCATCCGATCAGCGTCGTAGACCGCGCAGGCCCACGGATGGCGGCGGCATAAAAAACAGCCCAGGGACGGCCCAGAGACCGCACCATCCTGCGTGGGGCCTCGATATATCAACGAAAAGGCGGCCCGATGTTTAAATACCCGGTGCACAACATTGATGTGGCACCTACCTCACAAACCGGAGAGTCATGCGGGAAGGTTCAGGACGTAGGGTGGCAGTCCCCACACCTGAGCAGACGGGAGGGAGCCATGTGCTCACATGCACTCCAACCAGGTCTGGCATGTCGGCATGACATCCGTGATACGGAACAAGAGGAATATCCCCTAGTCAAACCCCTCTGGCATCCGGTCAATGTCGTAGACTGCGTGGGCCCACGGATGGTTGCGGCATCGAAAACCGCCACAAGGAGGGCCCGGAGACTGCACCATCCTTTATGGCACTACTAGGGAAATGCTTATAGGCAGAACCTCAGTTGTAGTGCTGGAAAAAAGAAAACGCTGCTGCTAATTAGCAGTAGCGCTGATCCTGTTAAGCGCTACTACTAACACCTTAGCAGTAGCGCTGCTTATCAAAAACGCGCTACTACTATGTGGGACCAGACGATGCCACCGACGGTAGCTGTAGTAGCAGCATTGCCCAAAATCCAGTGCTACTACTAAGTGTTTAGTGCTAGCGCTTTGTTTTGCAGCACCGCTACTGCTAGCGGGCCCCACTTAGTAGTAGCGCTTGCATGTGAAAAGCGCTACTACTAATAGCATAGTAGCAACGCTTTCTGGTATGCAGCGCTACTGCTAGTTGCGGCTGGTGCCACCTTTTCACCCCCTCCCCCTCCTCTCCCCCACTTTGTCCTCTCTCCCCCTCCTTTCCCCTCTCCACTCTCCACCATTGTTGCTCTTCTTCTCTCTTCCTCCTACCTCTCTTCTCTCCTCATTAATGTCCCCTCCACCATAACTCTCCTTCATAAATGGCTTCTCTCACATCTCTCTTTGTCCTACCTCTCTTCCTCTCCCCATTAATGCTCCCCTCCAGCATAACTCCCTCTCCATTAGTTAGATAGCTAGATTCACCTCTCCTTGCCAACAACTAGATCTAGCTAGCTATTTAGCCATCCACGCGTGCTCTTTCGATCGGTCTCTCTCATCATCTCTCTCGATCGGTCTCTCTTGGGAGATATATAGGTGAGTAAAAAAGTTGTTCATTTATAGAACGGGAATATGTGTGTGAATGAGAATATGTGTGTTTGGGATATATATGGAGAGATTTGTGCGAGTGTGACATGCCCTTGAGTTGCTTATGTTTTGCCGAAATGTCGATTTATTTCCGTTTCGGGGAATTTCGAGCAAACTCAATATGTCCTATTTTTAGGCAAGGTCATGCCAAAATTTTATATGACTTTGAAGAATGCATGCATTATTTATTTTATAGCCCTTTTGCTTGTTATACCGTGCAGTCGGTCATGAAGGTGAGTGGATGGAAGGTGGAGCGGTACATGCAATCCGCGGTGATGGACATGTATGCAAATAATCGGACTAGGATTAGATGTCCGTGTGCAAGATGCAAGGAAGGAGTCCTTTTGGACCCTTTTGATCGTGGCACTTTGAAGGCGCACCTGCTGATGAATGGTTTCATGGATTGCTATACTCAGTGGATAAGTGAAGAAGATGATGACGATGAGGACGTCCAAATGGTAGGGAATAACGACATGGGGCTAGACGAAGAGATGACCAATCGACACGAAGACGATGGTGCCGGACATGGTGGCGGGGAAGAGTCTAGAAATGATGGCGGCGGAGAAGATTCCGGACACAACGAGAAGAGTCCGGACGTGGCGGAGAAGAGGCGGTGGTCATGCCGCAGTCTTCGACGCTACTAAGTGCAGTCGTGCAAGACCCTCATGTTCAAGACCTCCTTCGCAAGAGTACGACTAGTGAGAGAGCTGCTTCTAGAGAGAAGGCCAAGCTGGCTGAACTTGAAGTAGACTCGAGGACTCCATTTTATGATTGTTGCAATCCCAAGGTGACCCGCTTGAGTTTCACGCTCTAACTTCCAAAGACGAAGGCTAAAAACAAATGGACAGACAAACGCCTCGATGAGCATTTGAAGTATCTACATAATAAAGTTCTTCCCACGGGGAACCTGTGTCCTACTAGTGTCGAGGAGGCCAAGAAAATCATTTTCCCTTTTGATTTTCCGCACACTAGGTACCACGCATGCATCAATGATTGCATCACTTATCGGGGGGAGCACGCGGAAAAAACACAACTGTCCAGTGTGCAATGCTTCTCGATACAAGAAGGCAGGAAAGAAAGCTCCTTAGAAAGTTGTATGGTACTTTCCGATCACTCCCCGTCTGAAGTGGTATTTCGTAGATCCTAAGGAAGCAAAGCTTATGCGCTAGCATGCGGAAGGAAGAAGCCCAACGCTGGAGATGATCCGAGGCTGAGACACCTCGTAGATGGTAGCCAGTGGAGAGCATTCAACACCGTATATGGATTTGCTGTAGAAGATCGAAGGAACATCGTGCTTTGTGCGAGTACCAATGGCATGAATCCGTTTGGAAACTAGAACACCAACCACATCACATGGCCCGTGTTTGTATGGATGTACAACCTCCCCCATGGAAGTGCATGAAGACAAAGTACACACACATGTGGATGCTGATTCCAGGGCCGAAACAACCGGGAAATAGTATTAACCTGTATATGGGGCTTCTGCAAGAGGAGCTAGACACATTATAGAAATCACCAACATGGACATGGGACGCCAGCAAAGGAGAGTATTTCCATATGAGAGCCGCGCTGATGACGATGATGCACGACTATCTCGGTTACGGGTACACCTCAGGCCAGGTGTGTCACGGATACTGCGGATGCACGAGGTGCATGGATGATACAACGTCTCAGCAGCTTACGTCAACGAAAGATGGCGGGTCTGGGAAAATCGGGTACATGGGGCATCGTAGATGGCTCAAGAAGGATGACCCGTGGAGAAAGCGTGGAGACCTATTCAATGGGTTGGCTGAGCTTCGAGGACCTCCACGTAAGAGGAGCAACGTCGAAATCGACGAGCTATTGAGAAACTTGGAACAATGCCCCGCGCCGGGAAAGATTAAAAAGGCGCCACAGCCGCTGCTGAAGGTATGGAAAACGAGGTCTGTTTTCTGGGACTTGGAGTACTGGGCCAATCACGACACGCCTCATTGCCTTGATCAAATGCATATCATGAAGAATGTCCTCGAGAGCTTGCTTGGCACACTGATGAACATGCTGGAGAAGACCAAGGATGGGCCGAAGGCAAGGAAAGACTTGGAAGATTTGAAGATCAGGAAAGACCTCCAACGTAAAAAGTTGATAGAGGAGACGAAGACGGAGACAAAGGAGGGGGAAAGGTGCAGAAAAGTCAACAAGAAGGAGGATAATTATTGCCCTCCTTCTTGCTTCACCTTAAGTGTGAAGGAGATTGATCAATTCATCAAGTGCCTTATGGGAATCAAAGTTAGTTCCAGATAATATGGGAAGATAAGAAGATTTCTAGACCCCAAGAAGAAAAGGTTCAGCGGGATGAAGTCTCATGACTGTCACGTGATGATGATGTAGATACTCCTGGTTGCCATTAGAGGGATAATGGACAAGTATGTCCGTGACACGCTTACTGGTCTCTGCAACTTCTTTGACGTTATCTCTCAAAAGTCCATAAGTGTGAAGCAGCTCCGAAGGCTACAAGAAGAGATCGTTGTTATACTATGTGAGCTTGAGATGTAATTCCGGCCCGCGTTCTTTGACATCATGGTGCATCTGTGTGTCCACATCGTGGACGACATCATCGACCTCGGGCCGACATTCCTTCACAGCATGATGCCGTTCGAGAGGATGAATGGGGCATCAAAGGATTCGTTTGTAACAAGTCCCGTCCTGAAGGGAACGTCGTCCAGGGGTAACTGATGCACGAGTGTGTTTCCTTTTGCGAGAATTATATAAGCATCGGAGACCCTGTTGTTGGTTTGCCCGTCAAGAAGCACGATGGGAAGCTTGAAGGAGATGGTCACAACAACGGCCGGAGGGAATTGCACGTGGACTACTCGGATCGACGGAACAACTTTGATAGGGCTAACTTAGTAGTGCTACAACACCTAGATGTGGTAGATGATTATGTGGCACCACACAAAGAAAGCATCGCAAAGAAGTACCGTGATAAGGGGATGCTCAAGACGGACGATGAAGTTACTATAGAGCACAACACTACTTCCTTGTGTTGGTTCAAAGAGCAAGTTCTTGAAAATCCCCCGGAAGAGGGCAGTTCGGACGTATTGCTCATACACGCCTTAGCACATGGACATGCGCCCAAGCTCACGACCTATTAGTCCTACGATATCAATGGGTACACGTTCTACATGGAGGCCAAAGACATGGACAGTGATTACCAGAACCCCGGGCTGACAATTCAATGCGTGACCTACGCCAACGGCACAACTGAAAGATTCTACGGAAGGGTCAAAGAGATCTAGGAGCTTGACTATGCTGGAATGCACGATGCGACGATGTTCCGTGTCAGATGGGCCAAGGACGTCGTAAGAGAAAACAAGTATTTCACCACCATGTCTATACCCGACATGAAGAGCACTCCTGTGAACATTAACATCATCGCCAAATATGAGCCATGGGTACACGCTAAGCACCTGACACAATGCTTCTTCATAACCGACCCGGCCAATCTCAACCGTGTTGTCGTGAGGAGATCCAAAAGGAGCATCGTCAGAATAGATGGAGTCGCCAATGAGGAAGACTACGACCAATACGGCAACCCGATGAGGGAGGATGACGATGACGATGAAGCATACGTGAAAAGAAGAATCAAGACTACATTACCTAAGAAAGATCATACTCCATGGCTCCGGAAAAGTCACAAGGAGGGGCTCAATTACTCAGCAACGAACAAGAAAGGGAAGAAGCTCAATGTGAATCATCGTCGACGCAGCTAATCAGAAACCTACATTTATATACACTACAAAAAAGACACATCTGTGACATTTTGGGCCAAACTAATTTTTTTTGTCATACTTATGACACTTTTATGACGATAATTGTGACAAAACCCGGTATCATCATAGATGTGGTGGGCTCCTACTTCTATGACAAAAAATCTTGACACAAAATGGGTTTTTGTCCTGGGCGGGCCGGAGACGCAGCTGCATGACATTCTTTGGGCCGTCCATGACGGAAAAAACCATGGTAGAAGCGACGGTGAGGAAAATATCGGGGTGTTCCCGGTTACGGTGGTTGGTCGGGGCCGAGCGATGTACGGAGGTTTGTGCGTTTCTCAGACACGCACGCTGCTGCGTGGCGTGCGGCGTTGGGCTCGCGAACCCGGCGAGGCGTTCGCCTACTCAACCCGAGCGATTGCACTGCAGGCTACACGTTACTGAACCCGAGCAATCGATCGATGGCTGTTAACTGAACCCGATCGAGCGATTCTTTCGCTACTGCTGCTAACTGAAGCCGATCGATGCTGCCTCTGGATAAACAGTGAGCGTTGCTGGGGGAGGATTTGGATGAACAGTTCCTAATGGGGGTGGATGAACAGGACCCCGTGGTGTTGCCTCTGGATGAATAGGACCCCGATCGATCGAGCCGGTTGGGGCTGGATGAACAGGACCCCGTGGAGGGCTGGATGAACATGACGACCCCGTGGAGGGCTGGATGAGCGATGGCGGTGGAGGGTGGATGAACAGTAGCCCGTGGAGGGGTGGTTGAACAGGAGCCCGTGGATAGGGCTGGTTGAACAGTAGCCGGTGGAGTAACGCGCGGTGGAGGCTGGATGAATAGGAGCCCGTGGATGAACAGTCGCAGGTGGAGGCTGGAGGAGGTCGACGGTGGATGAATAGTAGCCCGTGGAGGCTGGAGGAGGTCGACGGTGGAGATGAACTGTATCCCGTGGAGTCCCGTTTTGCGGTATGCCACACCCCTCCCGATGAACAGGACCCCGTTTCGACGACCGTAGCGCTCCAACACAAGTCCGTTTCCTCCGTTTTGCGGTATGCCACAGCCCTCCCGATCAACAGGACCCCGTTTCGACCGTAGGAGGTCCAACACAAGTCCGTTTCCTTCGTTTTGCGGTACGCAAGACCCCTCCCGATGAACAGGATACCGTTTCAAACGTGGCCGGTCGAACACAAGGCCGTTTCCTTCGCTGTGCGGTACGCCAGGCCTCGTTTTCATCAGCTGTTCCGTCCAAGCCCTCCCGATGAACACGACGACACATTCCGTTCCGACCCAACCGGTTGGCTCCCCATGAACACGACAACGACGCTGTTTCTCCGTTCCGACCCAGCCATGTACACGAGCTTGGCCGTACGTATGCGTGAGTAGGCGTCCGAGACTCCACCCGTATGTACGTACGTGGCCGTATTTTCTTTCTTGCACACTGGCCGCTGTACGTACGTGTACATGCTACATGCATGCCTCTACATCGACCAGTATGTACGTACAAGTTCGCGACCAGAATGACAACGCTACGTACGCTTCGTCCTACGGGCCATAGCTGAGGACGACGGCCGATGATGGCGAGCTGGTGGCGCCGCACGATAGGGGCATAAGCAAGTGCAGTCGGCGGTAGGTAATGCCATATTGCAGGCTGATGGGGAAAAAGTTCGGTATCTTCTTATCATTGTATACAAGATTCAAATGAGTTTCCTGTTTCATTTCGTGTCAAAATTCATATTAGCAGCCAAACCAAAAATTAGATTCTGGATCTGCCAATTCCATTTCCAATGGAAATATTATTCATATCGATCGTATCAAAATGATTCCATCCAAACAAAATGATGGGTGCCAATTTTGTTATGATTATCTGGTCGATGAATGATCGATCTCCATTCATGTGGAAATGAGTTGCCCGTAGGAACATCTATCAAAGCTCGTCATAAAGTTCACCGACCAATGTGGTGATCGTACAAAACAGAAATCATAACCAACAAGCATGTGCAGGCCTGAGCATGTGGTCTTCATATGGTGATTACATTATGATCTGGATCGGTTGGGTTACTATACAATATCAACTCGAGTGCAGTTCCATTTCTCCTCCTATAAATAATGGAGATATGCTAACTGCTTCGATATTTCACAGAAGCTGTCTGTCTTCATGTTCAAATCACCACCATATCTTTCGGTGACCAGTGTAAGGCTAAAAATGGGAGGCATCGGAGAAGTGCAAATCCTTACGGTTAAAGGGAGTCCCACGGCCTGGGGCTGCCGCCTGCGCTAAACAGTGCCGATTGGTGGAGAAGCTGCCGACATGGACGAGTCACCGACCTGGAGCAGCTGCAGCAGGCCGGGCACCAGCTGGGCCGTTCGAGCCTCTTGAGCAGCAGCCAGTTCATCAGTTGGAGCCCAATCCACAGTCGATGCCGCCGCCGCTGCAGCTGCAGCTGCATCCCTCCGACTAGTCCTCTCCATTAACCGCTCCTCTACTAGCAGACCACACCAAGCGCCTCCCGGAAAACACACCTGTGAAGCGTCTTAAGCTACCGTCCGTACCAAAATGTACTAGAAGCAAAGGTGTACGAAGACACGCCGCTGTCTCTTTTTTTTAGAACAGCTCTCGCATTTTATTCATTGTTTAGGCGGACTATATCTGAATGCACAGGCGCAATCAGAATGTCTGGAATTACATCAAAGTGAGATACACTCGAGTTACAGGATAAACCCTCCTTAGAACAGCAATGAGCAGCCTCATTAGCATTCCGACGAGCATACTGAATTTTAAATTCCTGAAATTTTGAGAGATGTGGTCGGATCTCTCGGAGGACATGGCCTCCCACCGTGCGTCCATCAGCTCCATGCCAATCATCCTTAACTGATTGGCAGTCAGTTTCAATAATTATCCTGCTATATCCCTTTTCCACATTACAAGAACCGCACGTTGCCTTGTATCATGTTGTAAGACGAGTGTTAAAACACGGTCTTACGGCTTATTTTCACGTAAGCCGAGTATGCCCTAAAGGACACACGACGAACACGAAGGACTCGGCTTACTTCTACGTACACCGTGGATGCAGTGGCTATGTAGTCGACTTACTTACAGACTCGGCGTACATCCCGGTAAGCCCAAGGTGCAGCGAAAACACAGTCGGCCTATGATATAGTTTTTTTTTAGAAAAGGAGGATGACCCCCGGCCTTTGCATCTGGGCGATGCATACAACCACTTTATTAATTATACTCACAAGACCTTACAAAGCCATACAACAGCAAGACTAAAGCCACCGTGTAAGCAACAACTATCGCTACACCCATCCAATTGATGAAGGGGCGCAGATAGTCATGTGCCTAATACCAAACAGACATCGCAGCCAAACCTAAACATCTAAGACTTGAGGTCCCAACCAGGAGGCCTGCTGGGTATGGGGCACCTATCAGTCCGACACACTCCTCAACCAGGACGCCTGCCGGGTATGAGGCCGCCGCAGCCACCTGCCACCAATCCATCTTCAGTGTTGTACTACTGCATCAACCTTGTCCGGTCTAACTGCCGTCGACGCCACCACGACGCCAGACAGCGCCACCTCCTTGCGCGAGTTCATCTCCGCGCATCGGTCTCCAAATCTCCACAGCGCCACGCCGCCAAGATCCGCCGCCATCAATGTATCAGATGAAGTACCACTCCACCAAAGAAACCGTCCTCTGTTCCCCGAGCCCATGTGTACCTCCATGAATGATGCCCCCAAGGGGGAAGCGACACCAGAGCGCCGCCATCATCCGATCAACTGACCTAGAGTTTCCCCCGGAGGTAGCAGAGAGTGACCTTGAACTTCTCCACGGCGATGCCTTCAAGAAGGGAACGACACAGACAGCGCCGCCACCGCCGGCCTTTGCAGTAGTCAAAAGCAAGTTTTCACTCAGATCTGTTCGAAGAAACTTCATCTCTCGTGCACGGGCCGCCGCATCCTGCGATGTCCCCGGGAGTGGGATCCCAAGATCCGCCGCCACCGGCGCCGCCACAAGGACCCACCACCGGACCGTCATCCCTGAAGGGGACGACGCCACTACCGTGCTCGGATCCGGCATCATGCCAAAGCCTTCGGCCGCCCCCAATCAGATCGGTCAAGGAGGATAGCCAACGCGAGCGCCCACCAGCGCTTAGGACCGCCAGACGGCGCCCGAGCCCGACCACTTGAAGGAGAACCGATCTGGGGCGGGAAACCCCAGATCCGCCGCCGCCAGCCCCTGCAGCGCCGCCGGGATCCCATCGGGCCGCCGCCTGAGCGCACCAACTCCGCCTCCATGCTGTACGCCCAGGGACACCAATGCATCTCAGCTAGAGGATCCCCTCGTGAAGAAAGGAGGAAGGCCCATCGTCCGCCGTCCGTTAACTGCTCCGTGACGGTGCTGCATGTAAGCTGAGTCCTCGATAAAATGCACTCAGCTTACAATGCACAAAATATATCGTAGTGCAAGAAATGATTAGAGTGGTGAGTTGGACTTATAATTACTTGTTGCATTTCTTTTCCTTCCCCTATTTCTCACACATTCTGTCTAGATAGATTTATCGCATTTTTGATCCCATTTCCTCACTGTTAGAAAATATGAGACGCGACCTCGATCTACAGAGGACTAAAAGCAATCACACGAAAACGACATGGAGCTTTGTTAACGAGATTCATCGATTGGGATACATCCCCGGCGCCTGACCACGGGCCCTCCTCCACGTGACACCGTCACAATAACGCACACTGTCCAACCAAGCACCGGCACACACTCCCGGGTACCTCTGCATGCCTCTACTTTTATCTTGGAATACGTTACATTGTGTATCTATCCCCACATATACCTAAGAGTACCATGGTACAAGTGTCATTAACCGCCCGGGCCCACTGATGGTCGCAGCGTCCCAGGAAGGGCCCGGAGACTGCACCCTCCTGCGTGGGGCCGTGATATATCAACTAAAGGGGGCCTGATGTTCCAACACCCAGTGCACAACATTGATGTGGCACCTCCCTCACAAAGTGGACACTCACGCACGAAGGTTCAAGAGGTGCTAATCCCCCCCCCCCCCCCGCCCCCATGTCGAGTAGGCGGGAGGGAGTCCTGTGATCGCATGCACTCCAACCTGGTTTGGCATGTCGGCATGACCTGTCATGGCACGGAACAAGAGGAATATCCACCGGTCAAACCCCGCTGGCATCCGATCAGCGTCGTGGACCGCGCAGTCCCACGGATGGCGGCGGCATAAAAAACATCCCCAGGGAGGGCCCAGAGACTGCACCTTTCTGCGTGGGGCCCGGATATATCAACGAAAAGGCGGCCCGATGTTTAAATACCCGGTGCACAACATTGATGTGGCACCTACCTCACAAACCGGACAGTCATGCGGGAAGGTTCAGGACGTAGGGTGGCAGTCCCCCCACCTGAGCAGATGGGAGGGAGCCATGTGCTCGCATGCGCTCCAACCAGGTCTGGCATGTCGGCATGGCATCCGTGACACGGAACAAGAGGAATATCCCCCAGTCAAACCCCTCTGACATCCGGTCAATGTCATAGACTGCGCGGGCCCACGGATGGTTGCGGCATCGAAAACCGCCGCAGGGAGGGCCTGAAAACTGCACCATCCTGCATGGGGCCTGAATATATCAATGTAGGGGCAGCCTAGTGTTTAAACATCCAGTGCACAATATTGATGTGGCACCTCCCTCACAGACCAGACAGTCACCCGGGAAGGTTCAGGACGTAGGTGTTGGGAAACTTAGGCTCGTGTGGGTGCTACCGTTGCTCTTACCGTTGACTGACGATCAACTCCAAAATGATGCACCACCAATGCTCCATGCTCACCAAAAGGCTGCCCTCTCTAGATCCACCACACCACCACTAACCAGGTGCTCCGAACACCAGACTTGACTCCAAGGCAATGCCTCCAACAAAGTAATGACGCCAAGGCTCCACCTGATACGTCTCCGTCGTATCTACTTTTCCAAACACTTTTGCCCTTGTTTTGGACTCTAACTTGTATGATTTGAATGGAACTAACCGGACCGTGTTTGTTTTGGTGAGAATTACCATGATGTTGTTTTATGTGCAGAAAACAAAAGTTCTCGGAATGACCTGAAACTCCACGGAACATCTTAGAAAAAATAATAATAAATCCTCGCCAAAGATGAAGAACAGGGGGCCCACACCCTGTCCACGAGGGTGGGGGCGCCCCCCCCCCTCTTGGGCGCGCCCCCTACCTCGTGGGCCCCCTGGAGACCCTCCGACGCCAACTCCAACTCCATATATTGGCTTTCGTTGAGAAAAAAATCAGAGAGAAGAAATCATCACGTTTTACGATACGGAGCCGCCGCCAAGCCTTAATCTCTCTCGGGAGGGCTGATCTGGAGTCCGTTCGGGGCTCCGAAGAGGGGGATTCGTCGCCGTCGTCGTCATCAACCATCCTCTATCACCAATTTCATGATGCTCGCCGCCGTGCATGAGTAATTCCATCGTAGGCTTGCTGGACGGTGATGGGTTGCTTGAGATTTATCATGTAATCGAGTTAGTTTTGTTAGGGTTTGATCCCTAGTATCCACTATGTTCTGAGATTAATGTTGCTATGACTTTGCTATGCTTAATGCTTGTCACTAGGGCCCGAGTGCCATGATTTCAGATTTGAACCTATTATGTTTTCATGAATATATGTGAGTTCTTGATCGTATCTTGCAAGTCTATAATCACCTACTATGTGTTATGATCCGGCAACCCCGAAGTGACAATAATCGGGACCACTCCCGGTGATGACCATAGTTTGAGGAGTTCATGTATTCACTATGTGCTAATGCTTTGTTCCGGTTCTCTATTAAAAGGAGGCCTTAATATCCCTTAGTTTCCAATAGGACCCTGCTGCGACGGGAGGGTAGGACAAAAGATGTCATGCAAGTTCTTTTCCATAAGCACGTTTGACTATATACGGAATACATGCCTACATTACATTGATGAATTGGAGCTAGTTCTGTGTCACCCTATGTTATGACTGTTACATGATGAACCGCATCTGGCATAATTATCCATCACTAATCCGGTGCCTATGAGTTTTCCATATACTGGTTTACGCTTATTTAATTTTCCGTTGCTACTGTTACAATCACTACAAAATACCAAAAACATTACTTTTGCTATCTTTACTTTTGTTACCGTTACCACCACTATCATATTACTTTGCTACTAAACACTTTGCTGCAGATATTAAGTTTCCAGGTGTGGTTGAATTGACAACTCAGCTGCTAATACTTGAGAATATTCTTTGGCTCCCCTTGTGTCGAATCAGTAAATTTGGGTTGAATACTCTACCCTCGAAAACTATTGCGATCCCCTATACTTGTGGGTTACGACCACCATTCCACACGGTCTTCACTTGGAGATAAGAACATGGAGCAGGGAGGAGATGCTGGACCCCCTCGGTGGCACCTCTCACAAGGGAAATCACACCCGAAGGCGACACCAACCATCATCTCAAACAAGAGTCGAGCATGACTTTCGTCAGGGAACCGAGCACCTATGCCGTGACGACGTCTCCAAACACACCACCACCAGACCGGAGCAGCAGGTGCCACTTACACTAGTAGAAAAAGGCCCATTTGTCTCGGTTCATAAGGTCCATTAGTCCCAGTTCCGGAATCGGGACTAAAGCCCCCCCCCCTTTAGTCCCGGTTGTGTTACGAACCGGTACTAAAGGCACCCCACGTGGCCGCTGTCTGGAGCTCGACCTTTAGTCCCGGTTTTGTTTGAAAAAAAATGAATTTTTTTCTCGATTTTCAATTTTCTGAATTATTTGTATTGTCTCTAATCATCCCTGATCACTGCTCAATTTAATCTCTAATCTTTAATCACCCCTCTTCCCCTCTTCATTCCAAATTGTCTAACTTCCCGGTCAGTCACCCATCCTCTCACTACTCTAGCCTGAGCATGTTTAACTTTTGAGTGCTATTCCCCCTTGTTTCCATGTCTACACTTGCGCTGCGTTTGGATGTCTGTATTAGAGGGCTTCGTATTGAATTGGTTTCAATACCAATTCAGTGGGGAAACTGTAATGGACATGAATACGATTTCACTTGTTTGGATGTCATGGATTTGGCCCATGGAATCCCAGTGAGGTTTCAATACCAAATCTTGTTTGGACGACAAACTATGAAATTGCATAATGCCTTGTTCTATATGCATCAAATCAAAATTTATACAAGATGTGACTATAATCAACGTCCTTGTTGCTCTTGCTGTCAAGTAAGATGGATTGTCGATGATCATCTTATCTCGCTGGCTCTTGCTGGCAGTATGCTCCTGCTGTCATCCCTCTCTTCTTCTGAAAAGCAATCAGCCAAAGCAGAGACATAAGTTCCACACTGCACACATAATTAAAAATCAATCCACCCGTCAAAAATTAACAATCAATCCTCTTGTTAATAATCTCATCTAGCAATATGCGAAGGGAAACTAAATTTCGTCTGACTGGATGATTATATGAAATAGACAAATTTCTTGCAGTGTCATAAGAGAGCAAGCACCATGAATCTGTTCCTGAAGTTGACATAATATGGCTGCGTAATGTGCATTCGACTGCCAACTGATGAACTAGTGAACTAGTGATGACAATAGAAATGTCCGGATTGAAAGGAGGTGAGCAATACTGCAATCTTCTGCCAACTCGTAACTAGCAGCAAAGAAGAAACAGACAAGGGACGGGCCCGCAAGAGATCAGAAGGTTACCAGTGCGCGCAGGTGGAGATGGGAGCGGCGATGGCGGGATCGACAGCACCGCCGCCGGCGTCAGCCATGGCTTGCGAGGCCTGGCGGATGGCCACTTCAACTAGACGCCTAGATCTGAATCGAAGGGGGAGATAAGGCATCCATTGGAGGAGGGGAATGAACTGAGGTGGCGGGGATTCAGGTGCCGGAGGGCCGCGCGAGGACTGGGGGCCGCCGTCGGGGGTCCTTCCCTGGGCGGCGCTCCTCTCACGTCGCGTGGGGGCCTGTTGTGTCCTTGGTCGAGCCGGGGAAGAAAGACAGATTGAATCGTTATGTTTTGCGGGAAGGACGTTTCCAGCCAAATCAGAGGTGCGGAGCTCAGAAACTTGGGAGGCTGCAGCGCGTGTAAGCGATTTCGGTGCTGAATTCGTTTTATTTTGGACCGCTGTTTCCACGTGCATGCCAAACAGCTGTATTGGAAATTTGGAAATACCAAATCCAATTCAGGGCCTCATTACAGACATCCAAACGCAGCGTTGTTTGTTTTCCTGACAATACTAAGCTGTCAATTCTATTAACCCTTGGGTGTTGAACTTGAGCATTAAGCACCATTTGAGTTTGAAACTATTATCTAAAAAACAATAATTATTTAGTAACACTAATATTTCTTGAATAAGTAGTCTGACCAAATTTGACCATAGTTTGACCAGATTTGACCATAGTTTGACCACAAGTCAAAAAACTAAAAATAATTATTTATTAACACTAATATTTCTTGAATAAGTAGTTTTACCATAGTTTGACCAGATTGAATGAAAAGTCAAAAAAACTGAAATTTGAGCATATCTTTTTTTTCCTTTCAAAATTTGAGGATTTTAAAAATTTGCAAACAGGCCTACGACGGTCAAAATCGGATGCGGATTTTCGTGTTTTTTTGATATATTATGCGTTTTTTCAACATCGTATGCAAAAGATATGGTCGTTTTACTTTTTCATAACAGTTTTGCAAAACATGTCCAAATTTAAGTTTTTAAATTTTCCTAACTAATAGATGTAGTAACATAACTACGGCTCGAAAGATTTTAATTTTTGAAGTTTTATCATTTTCTTTTGCTTTTTACAAAACTGAAAAGGCAATACACGCGCTGGGGGCTGTAGAGTTTGAAAATGGGACGTTTAGTCCCGGCTTCAGACACAGACCGGGACTAAAGGGCATTGCACCCTTTAGTCCCGGTTCGTGTCTCAAATCGAGACTAAAGGTCTAACCTTTAGTCTCGGTTTGAAACACGATCTGGGACTAAAGGGCATCGCACCCTTTAGTCCTGGTTCGTGTCTCAAACCGTGACTAAAGGTCCCATTTGAACCGGGACTAATGTCTTCCCGACGCCTTAGCCGCTCGAACTGGGACTAATGCTCACATTAGTCCCGGTTCGTGATGCAACCGGGACTAATGTGTACATTGACCTGTGACAAAGCCCTGTTTTCTACTAGTGTTACTGCATCGCACAAAACTAGCTGGAGCACCACCAGCGACGTGAGCCTAGAACGTCCCGAAGGCACTTCTCAGACCACGCCACCCTAGACCACCATCCCGACAGGGAGCCACCACGCAGGCCACTTCGAATCAGTCGCCGGGCAAGCCACCTCTAGGCCTCCGGCCGCCATAGCGCTAGATCTGACCGGGAGGGCCCATCAGATCCAGCCGCTCAAGCCAGAGGCCGCCAGCCAGGGAAGCCCGCGTCCCCTAGCATCATCACATGACGACAACACGCGCGTCTGCGCTGCCCCTGGGCATCCCCATTGGAGTGACCGCGCCCATCCCTTCCGTCGCGCAGCCAGGGCACGCGCGCACCAGGTGCTGGACAGGCGCGCGTCCATGCACCTCCACCGCGCTGCCACGAATGCGAATCGCGTGGATCCGGGCGCGCAGACTGCAGATCCAAGCTCTAGCAAGTGCCCGCGGATTAGTGTGGAATGCTGTCAAGAATGAGATGCTAACAGATGCCACCTAGCACCAACCTTCATGAACATCAAGGATATATCCACTAAACTTAAACATTGACATTCCAAGTTAATTAGGAGGGACAACAATGGAGTAGTCCATGAAAAGTTATGCAAGAACGGATGTGGATTTGTTTCTCGAAGTTGGGTTTCCTAAGAGAGTTGAAGTCTCACTCTAATGTTATACACATGTTGTCATATTACATTGTGTGGTGTGCGCCTCATATCTTGTATAGCAAGTTGGGTAGTTAGTACAGACAGAGTTTTTTCGTGTTTATCTTTCTATCTCTTCTCCCCATCCGATTGTTTCTCTCCTGGTTGTTCCAACGACCAGACCATGTAACGCATATAAAGGGAGTACATACAGCTAAGGGAAGTATATCTCAAGACCCTACATCTAAATGCATTACATGTAAGGGCACTATAAAACATGTTGATATGACAGTGCAATTAATTAGGAGATGACGGCCGTAGTGAAAAATGAATGTCTGGTCGATGGGTGCCAATTTTTGTCATGAATGTCTGGTCGATGAATGGCCGATCTCCATTCATGTGGAAATCTGTAGCCCGCAGGAACATCTATCAAAGCCTGTCATCAAGTTCACGGTCCAATATAGTGATCGTAGAAATCAGAAGCAACGATCATGTGCAGGCTTTAGCATGTGGTCTTCATATGGTGATTAAATTTTGATCTGGATATGTACGATTGTTGTACAAGATCAAGTCGAGTGCAGTTACATTTCTCCTCCTATAAATAATGAAGGAACGTGGATTTTTGAAGCTCAGGCTTTCAGACACCTCTTATCCTTATCCTCAAATCTTGCTTTGAGATCTGTGCTACACAACTAACTCACTACATGAAAATTTCTCTTTTTTGTTTCTCCCAAATAAAACAACATATGAACTTGAAACTTTGCACGACCACAAAACATTCTAACTAGAATGTGGGAAAAATACTTTCAGATTTTTCATCGAACTAAATATACAAAATGAGATTTTTTCGAGTAAAAATATTATTTTTACTATATATGATTCACGAAAAAATCTGAAAGTATTTTTCCTACATTCTAGTTAGAATGTTTTGTCGTCGTGCAAAGTTTCAAGTTCATATGTTGTTTTATTTGGGAGAAACAAAAAAGAGAAAATTTCTTGCACGAATCTTGATGTAGAAATGGATGGCTAGATAAGGGGGTGTTCCAAAGCCTATGCTTTCTCAAATGTTAACCAATAATGAAGAGATGCTAACTGCTTCGATATTTCACAGAAGATGGTTGTCTTCAAGTTCAAATCACCACCATATCTTTCGGTGACCATAGAAATACTAGAAATGGGAGGCATTGGAGAACTGCAAATCCTTACGGTTAAAGGGAGTCGCACGGTTTGGGGCTGCCGCCTGAGCTAAATAGTACCGACTAGCGGAGAAGCTGCCGACATGGACCAGCCGCCAACCTGGATCAGCTGCAACAGCCCCGGGAACAGCTCGCCCGAAACAGCCTCTTGAACAGAAGCCACCACATCAGTTGGAGCCCTATCGGTTGTCGATGCCGCCGCCTCTGCAGTTGCATCCCTTCGATTAGTCATGTCCAGTAACCTCGCCAATACTAGGAGACCACACCGAGGCCCTCCCACAAAGCTCACCTCTCACGTGTGTTAAGCTACCGTCCGTATCATAGTGTACTAGAAGCAAAGGCGTCCAAAGACGCACTGCTGTCTCTTACGTTGTTGGAACCACTATTTTTTCCCATTCATATTTGGTGTTTTTATATAGGCTAGTGGGTGCAATTTCCGAAACACTATATAGTAAGTACAATGACGTGCTACATCTTCATGGGAGGTTATGAATTGGCCGGCATTGTACTTATATTGTGGTTTTGCTTATCAATGATTTGTGTGAATAAATAATAAATAAAAAACATTGGACACCGCCGTGAGAAGCTGCCGACGGGCTTGCTAAAACTGAACGTCGACCGGAGCTTCATTCGGGAAACTGATCAAGCAAGCACTGTTGCGACGGTACAGGCTCGGAGGGTACGATCATCTTCTCCACTTGCGCAAACCTGTCAAGGTGTGAAGATGCAGAACATGCCAAAGCGCGTGGAGTCCTTAATGGCTTATCCTTTGTTTGTGAGTCGCTATACTGGGTTGGTGCTGCTTGAAACTGACTGCTCTTCAGTGTGGAATGCTTTCAAGAATGAGACCGCTAACAGATGCCACCTAGCGCCAATCTTCATGGACATCAAGGATATATCCACTAAATTTGAACACTGACATTCCAAGTTAATTAGGAGGGAGAACAATGGAGTAGTCCATGAAAAGCTATGTAAGAGCCGTAGGGGGTTTGTTTCTCGAAGTTGGGTTTTCTCAGAGAGTTGGGAGTCTCACTGTAATGATTATATTGTAACCTGCCCCTTGATAACATACGGAGTTCTCTTTCTTCTCAAGAAAAATGATTCATTCACCAATATCGATTCTTTAATGATACAAAGCAGAAAACAGGTTGAGTTCAAAATCATCGTACATAGTAGGACTCGAGGGTAAGCAAGAAGCAAGGTCATTTGTGATGGAATCTACATTACACTTACAAAAGAGGAAAGACTACAATAATATAATGTACATAGAACCATATGACTTAGGTACTCGTTGTACTATAAACCTGATCTGGTGGGCTGGCTGAAGATGACAATTAGAATTCTTGATGATTGCTACTAAGAGGCTGTTCGGATTCTCGAGTGGAGCGGAGCAAGCAGTAGTTGAATATCACGGAGAGGGGAAAGAGGTGATTTGCAGATCTTAAAAACGAAGGAGTTCATTGAATTTATAGATGAATGCCACCGATAAGTGTAACATACCGGTTTGATAGAGATATGTCTTTCGCGCTCGTCACGGTTTTCTGTCCCAACCCAGGCTGATTCAACCCTGAACGGTCCTCCAGTCTGGCCAACCTCCTCTTAGCACATAAACTAGATTATTGGGCTTTTGGCCTAACTCACGAAGCGGAGTGGAGCGAGTGAGGCAAACGATTTTTCTGGCTCGCACAATCGATCAAGGAGTAGGAATTCACTCGGAGGAGTGGGAGCCCAGGATTTTGCAGGGCTGATGGATTACCGAACATGCTCTAATTAGTAAGCTCCTTCCAGTACTAGGACAATGGGCACACACCAGCAACACTAAGTGGGATCCATCATTTAGCCTGGATATTAGTACAAATATGGTTACTAAAAAGCCTACCAGGTTGTAGGAATCCTGAAATACATTAGGGCATCTCTAGCAGACCCCGCAAAATCCCGACCCGCAAAACGCGTTTGCAGTTCGACGAAGATCTTGTTTGCGGGTCGAAAACTTGCGCGGCTGAACAGAAACCGTATACGAAACTGCATAATTTGAAAAAATGTTTCGGGGGAGAAATTGCAACCATAGTAGTTCATCACATACTACATGACCATTCATAGTTCATCATCACATACTACATTATCATACATACTACTACTAGAGGGAGGGGGATCTCGCGGCGGCGAGGCCGAGATCGATATACCAAAATGGACGAGCTCGCGGCTGAGGACGACGCGGTGGAGGAGCTCAGTCCTCGTCGGAGCTGACGAGATCGATGAACTTCGACCTCTGCTCCTCGCGGATGCGCCGCTGTCGTGGTTCTAAGACTGACAGTAGAAAGGGGGGTAGGTATGGAGAGGGAAGATCTCAGCTATTGTGAAGGTGTACACATGAGATTTACGAGTTCAGGCCCTTCTCGGAGGAAGTAATAGCCCTACGTCTCAGAGCCCGGAGGCGGTCAACCGGATTATATGTGTGATGTTACAGGGGGTGCGAACCCTTGTCCCAGAGGAGGGTGGTGTCTTATATAGAGTGCGCCAGGACCCCAGCCATCCGCCATTACAAGGGGCTTAATGTACATAAAGTAGGGGCGTTACTGATAACGCCAGCCTTAAGTGTTATTAAAGATCTTAAAGACTACGGAGTGAATGTCCGACCGTTGCAGAACTGAGTGACTCCTGACCTTTAGTAGGTCGAGTGATTCCTCATATGGTCGAGTGACAACAGGCAGGGGGACGCCCGAGTGATATGACCGGTCGAGTGGATTGCACTCGACATCTTTGACTGGGGGTTCTTCGTTGCCTCTTGGACTGCTTATCTTCTAGGGTAGTGACCTTGGGTAGGGTGTATAGGTCAGGCCTATGACCCTACCCCAGGTCTGCATCCTCATCAGTAGCCCCCGAATGGATTGAGGTTCGAATGGAAAATAGGCTGAAGTCGATCTTGTTCTGAGCTTCGCGTCTCGCGAGTGTTTTACGCAGGTCGGAAGGCCCATGCTAGTACTTCAGCATTGATTCAGTCGCCTTGATCCATTCAGAGAGCTGTCGACTGAACTTGTTGCACCATCCGCCAAATGCTGTCTTGGGGGTGGAGAATCTTTGGTGCGATTGATTGCAGTGTATTCCGGATTTCACGGGATACGAAATTTCGGGGAAGCACGCGGGACGGGGCGCGCCGAAGTAAGCGGGGCGAATAAACGGTAGTGTCTCGATTTCTGCGCCACCTTTTTCGCCACATGTTGCGCGCGACTGTTGCGGGATTTGACAGGATCACCTGGTCCCACGCGTCAGCCACTCAGAAGCATCCCTTTATAAGGCAACGGGGACAAGGCGTCTGCACTGTGCATGCTCGTCTCTCTTTCTTCTTCCTCTGCTTCTCCTTCGCATCTAATTCTTCTGCCCTCGACGCTGCCGCTCTGTCGCCATGGTGAAGGACAAGACGGCAGCGCTGGAGCGCGCGAAGAAGGTGACGGGTGCGGTGAAAGGGAAGAAGCAGAACCAGGGGTCGTCATCACGCGCGGGGCTGCCGCTAGGCTGGATCTAGGGAGATTGGATCCGGCCTTCACTCTGGCAAGAAGATCTGGATGAGCTGGCGAGTCCGGGCTGATCGACAAGGGTGCAGCCAGGCTGCCTAAGGGGGAGTCAGAGCCGCAGCCTCGACCGGGTGAGTGTGTACTTCTTGCCACCCATGTCGACCGGGGTTTTTCGCTCCCTCCGCACCCCTTCTTCCGGGGCTTCCTGAACTTCTTCGGTGCCCAACTCCACCATTTTTCTCCCAATACCATCATGTACCTTGCCACGTTCGTGTCGATGTGTGAAATTTTTTTGGGGTGTCGACCGCATTGGGGTCTTTTCAAACATATCTTCACCATCCGTTCCCAGTCGGTGAAGAAAGCAAAAACAAGTGACTCGAAGACCCATGTCATCCAGATGTGTGGGGGTTTGGGTATCCAAAAGAGGCATATGAGTTATTTCCCTGCTATGACTCTCCCTGAATCGGTTAGAGGTTGGCAGTCGACCTGGTTCTACTGCCAGGACGTCCCAACTCCAGGTCGGTCGACTGGCCTACCCCACTTCACTTTCGATCGTGTCCAAACTCCTTCTCCACTAAAAGTGACTGCTGTTGAGAACGTGGAGACGAAGATGTTGGCTGAGAAAGTGGTCCAACTGATTAACGAGGGTGTCACTGGCCTGGACCTACTGGAAGTATTCCTCAGTCGACGCATCCAGCCTCTTCAGGCCCGTGACCATCCCATGTGGCTGTACTCCGGGTCCGACGACACCGCTCGGGTTCATCCAGAGGAAGTGCCACCCAAGACCGTGGCTATGTGGTTGAAGAGCATTACAGGCAACTAGGACAACCACTACTAGAAAAAGGCCTACTAATGGCGCACCGGTTTTGCCTACTAATGGCGCACCACCGGTGCGCCATTAGTACCACGCCATTAGTATTTATTACTAATGGCGCACCGATGGTGCGCCATTAGTATCTGGTATACTAATGGCGCACCAGGCAGTGCGCCATTAGTATAGTCCATGGTGCGCCATTAGCATAGGCCACCGGTGCACCATTAGTATTTTTGAATTTTTTGAATTTTGAATCTGGATCTGGATCGTGATTTTTTGCCCATTTTTTGATCGTTTTTTTGCTCGTTTTTTGGCACGACATTATTTCAAATTTTGTTCCTGTTTTTGGATCTTGTACGTTCTTTTGCCAAAGAGGAGTTCGCTGGAGAGGAGTTCGCCGGAGAGGAGTTCGCCGGAGAGGAGGAGGAGGAGGTCACCGGAGAGGCGCTCGCCTACATCACCGGAGAGGAGGAGGAGGAGGTCGCTGGAGAGGAGTTCACCGGAGCATCGGAGAGGAGGAAGGAGAAACCATGAGGGGATGGGAGGAGAGGAGGGAGGAGGAGCTCATCGGAGAGGAGGGAGGAGGAGCTCACCGGAGAGAAGGGAGGAGGAGCTCACCGGAGAGGAGGGAGGAGGAGCTCACCGGAGAGGAGGGAGGAGGAGCTCACCGGAGAGGAGGGAGAAGAAACCGTGTGGGGGGGAGGGGAGGGGAGGAGAGGAGGAAGGAGGAGGTCGCCGGAGAGGAGGAGGAGGTCGCCGGAGAGGAGGAGGGTAGTATGGTGGAGGAGAGAAGGGAAGATGGAGTGGAGGAGAGGAGGAGATGGAGTGTAGGAGAGGTGGAATGAAGAGATAAGGAGGAGAGGACCATGGCCAGCCATATATACGGCATACTAATGGCGCACCGCGGGCAGGTGCGCCATTAGTAACTTTTTTTTTATTATTTTTTTGATTTATTTTGAATTTTAAAGGCGGGAAGATACTAATGGCGCACCATGGGCAGGTGCGCCATTAGTAATTTTTTTTATTTTTTTGACTTATTTTGAATTTTGAAGGAGGGACGATACTAATGGCACACCATGGGCAGGTGCACCATTAGCAAATTTTTTTTATTTTTTTTGACTTATTTTGAATTTTGAAGGCGGGAAGATAGTAATGGCGCACCATGGGTAGGTGCGCCATTAGTAAGTTTGAATTTTTTTGAATTTTTTTGCCTCTCCAGATCTTAAAAGCCCCGTATCTTTTTTTCTGTTAGATTTCTGAGGATTTTGAAAATGTTTAACGGGGTTCCCCCGATTAAATTTGGATGTAACTTTTCAAGTAGATGATTTTTCATATAAAAAACTTTTTCATCCGAGTTAGTATGCAAAAGTTATGCCCATTTTTACAAATTCTCGCGAGATTTTGCAAATGAAGTCGAAATTCATATTTGCAAATTTTCCCAACAACTAGACCACATATCACATGGGAAACTTATTTTCTTTTATTTTTTTGACATTTTCATCATTTTCTTTTATTTTTTTAAAACTGAAAAGCGATCCACGGGGTGTGTGCATTGGTGGAAGTGGTGGCCAAGTTACTAATGGCGCACCGTGGCATGGTGCGCCATTACTAGTTCAACTAGTAATGGCACACCACTCCCACAGTGCGCCATTAGTAGTTTTGAAAAAAAAATTAATTTTTTTTTACTAATGGCGCACCCTGGATGTGGTGCGCCATTAGTATTTGGACACTAATGGCGTACCAACACATGGTGCGCCATTAGTATATAGTAATGGCGCACCACATGTCTGGTGCGCCATTAGTGTCAATTCCATCTATAGCCCTTTTTCTAGTAGTGAACCCTAGAGGAGCCAGGCGAGTCATCCCCTTCAGCGACGACAATCAACCCGACAAGGTATGTTCTTTATTCCGACTGTCTTTGCATGCTCATTCCGACTGTACTTGATCTCGACTGACTTTTGCTTGACTTTTTGTCTTGTAGGTTTTCATCGAAATGAATTCGATGCCCAACGGTGAACAAGCTCTGGAGTAGGACCAGGAGGGAGAAGCCAGTGCGGAGGAGAGTGGTGAATGGGAATCTTCGGATGAAGATGAGGAGGAGGAGAGCGAGTCTCCCGTAGAAACTTTGGGGCACTCTTTGAAGTACTTTGTGTTGGTTGGATGAATCTGAGATTGTGTGATGCATATCTTATAATCATGCCCATGGATACTTGAAGTGACAATGGAGTATCTATGTGACATTAGAGTTTTGGTTGATTTGTGTCTTAAGGTGTTATTCTAGTACAAACTCTTCAATAGATCGATCCGAAAGAATAACTTTGAGGTGGTTTCGTACCCTACCATAATCTCTACGTTTGTTCTCCGCTATTAGTGGCTTTAGAGTGACTCTTTGTTGCATATTGAGGGATTGTTATATGATCTATCTATGGTATTATTGTTGAGAGAACTTGCACTAGTGAAAGTATGAACCCTAGGCCTTGTTTCCTATCATTGCAATACCGTTTACGCTCACTTTTATCATTAGTTACCTTGCTGTTTTTACTATTTCAGATTACAAAAACCTATATCTACTATCTATTTTGCACTTGTATCACCATCTCTTCGCCGAACTAGTGCACCTATACAATTTACCATTGTATTGGGTGTGTTGGGGACACAAGAGACTCTTTGTTATTTGGTTGCAGGGTTGTTTGAGAGAGACCATCTTCATCCTACGCCTCCTAAGGATTGATAAACCTTAGGTCATCCACTTGAGGGAAATTTGCTACTGTCCTACAAACCTGTGCACTTGCAGGCCCAACAACGTCTACAAGAAGAAGGTTGTGTAGTAGACATCAAGATCTTTTCTGGCGCCGTTGCCGGGGAGGCTAGGTAAAGGGAACTCACTCACACCCCGTCAACTAAGCTCTTTTCTGGCGCCGTTGCCGGGGAGGTGAGTGCTTGAAGTTATATCTTTAGATCTTGCAATCGAATCTTTTTGTTTCTTGTTTTATCAGTAGTTTACTTTATAAAAGAAAACTACAAAAAAACGGAATTGAGTTTGTCTCATATGCTTCGTCTTTTTAGTATCTTTCGTGAGAATGATGGAAAGGAAAATTGTGCTCAAGTGCTAGAAGAAGAATTCTTTAAAATGCTTGGTACTAAATCTTTGAATGATGAGCATGATTGCAATGTTGTTAGTATAAACTCCTTGAACATCCATAGTATTAATGACGGTTGCTCTAGTCGTGATGAAAATATCTCTTATGAGCATGTCAACTTTTGTGGAGTGCATGTTTGCATGAACACATTAAATAGAGAAGATATTTATTGCAAGAGGCATAAGCATTTAGAAACTAAATGGTTGCGTGAAAGGCTAGGTGTGAGTGCTGAAAATTTAAAATTCCTTTGCCGTACTTGTGAACTTTGCAATGAACGTGGTCATTTACATCTCCTATGCAAATTGTTTCATGATCGAATCGTGTCCAAAAATTGTGATGATTTGATCTCCATTGCTCATTACAATGAACTTAGTTTGCTTTTGGGTTATGAAGAACTGAAACATTTTCTTAAGGACCTTCCGGAATTTGCCCATAAGAAATTCCTTGATATTGATCTAGAAAAAAATTATATGTTTTGTGCGGAGAATTGCATTGAAAATCCTTATATTGCCAATTACCTAAAGAAAAGAAAGCAAATAGAAGAAGGTGAAAATACTAATGAAATGGAAGAGACTTCCCAATCTCCTCCTATTATTCTCATGATGAATCAGGTAACGAGGAGGAGCTTTCTATTCAACCAATCTCGTCATTAAGGAGCTCAAAGAGGAAGGTTGAACCAACACACAATGTGAAGAAGAAAAAGAAAAGAAGGAGCAACAAAGGTAAAAAGGTATCTCTCCCGAATGATGTTGCTCCTACTACTCATTGTGATGATGATAATTGCTTTGCTATTGGTGCTATCCATATTTTTAATGTTGAGAGTGATTATGCATATGATATGAAAGGGCCCAAGCTTGGGGAAGCTATGTTTGATGAGAATGACATATTTGAGAATATATTTGCTGAGATTAATGTTTGTCCCAATCTTGGGGATGCTATGTTTAATGAAGATGATATTTTTAGCATCCCAAGTTTTGATATGCAAAGTTGTTATGATGATAGCATGCCTCCTACTTATGATGATTATATTGATGAAAGTGGGTTCGGAAGAGTGTCAACTTTAGGAAGTAGTGATCCCACTATTTTGGAGGATGTTGAATTTTATTATGATGAATATGAAAGTGGATTTGGAAGAGTGTCAACTTTATTTAGTGATTCCACTATCTTGGGAGAGGTTTCAATCGATTATGATGTGAACGAACTTGCTACTTATAATGATTATTGTGATGAAACTTATGCTATAAAAAGTAGTGATGATTATATTTATAAATCTTGTCATGATTATGATTAACCTTTCGCTGAACATTACTCTTTTAATGTGGAAACAATTTTTTGTGTTCAAGTCTTTTATGATACTCCCACTATTCCGAATGAGAAGAAATTTGCTTATGTGGAGAGTAGTAAATTTTTTATGCTTGTAGATCATGAAAAGAATTCTTTAGGTGCTGGTTATATTGTTGAATTCATTCATGCTGCTACTGAAAATTATTATGAGGGAGGAATATATGCTTGTAGGAATTGCAATAATGCCAAGTTTCCTCTCTATGTGCTTAAAATCTTGAAGCTATGCTTGTTTTACCTTCCTATGATAGTTGATTATTGTTCCCATAAGTTGTTTGCTCACAAAATCCCTATGCATAGGAAGAGGGTTAGTCTTAAATGTGCTAGTCATATGCTTCATGATGCTCCCGCTATTCTTTCAATTCTCATCTTTTTTGTGAGCATCATTGTCACCATCATGCATAGCTAGAAAGGCATTAAAAAAAGCGCTTGTTGGGAGATAACACAATATTTATCCTTACTGTTTTTGTGAGTTCACATGATTATGCTACTGTAGTAATCATGTTTTATAGCTTTTGTTTCAATAAAGTGCCAAGTAAGACCTTTAGGATAGATTACGGTGATAGTTGTGTTGATCCTGCTGAAAATCAGAAATATTTGTACCCAGTAAATTTGTTTTGTTAATTCACATAAACATTCTTCTGATCTGATTCTTTTTGCTCTGGATTGGTACACGAATTTCTTAAGACTTCCTAATTTGGTAGGATGTTTGGAGTTCCAGAAGTTTGCGTTAGTTACAGATTGCTACAGACTGTTCTGTTTTTGACAGATACTGTTTTTCGTGTGTTGTTTGCTTATTTCAATGTATCTATGGCTAGTAATTCAGTCTATGAACCATAAAGAAGTTGGAATACAGTAGGTTTAACACCAAATTAAATAAAGAATGAGTTCATTGCAGTACCTTATGTTATGGTTTTGTTTTCTTGCACTAACGGAGCTTATAAGATTTCCTGTTGAGTTTTGTTTTGTGAAGTTTTCAAGTTTTGGGTAAAGCTTTTATGGATTATGGAATAAGGAGTGGAAAGAGCCTAAGCTTGGGGATGCCCAAGGCACCCCAAGATAATATTCAAGAATAGCCAAAAGCCTAAGCTTGGGGATGCCCCGGGAAGGCATCCCCTCTTTACTTGGGGCTATATTTTTATTCACCACATGATATGTGTTTTGCTTGGAGCGTCATTTTATTTTGTTAGTATTTGCTTGCTGTTATTTAGATTAATGTTTTGCATCTTTAGTTTAAATAAAAAAGTCAAGGATAGCCTTTACCATGCTTATTTTGCTAGTATACATGTTGCTGTCTGAAAACAGAAAGTTTACCGCTGTTGCAAAAATTCCCTAGAAAAGTAAGAGCATGATATAGTGTTGAAACTTTTTGCATAATGAGCTCTGATAAATGTACTGCAGTGGGAATTTTAGTTCATAATTTCTGGAGTTAGGGAAGAATGATGAATCTTGCATTCTTTACAGCCTGTACTGTTTTGGCAGATTGCTGTTATGTTTGCATTGTTTGCATATGTTTGCTTGTTTAATGATTCTATTTGAGGATAGGAGTGTTAAATATGCAGAAGAATTTAGTATGCAATGTGGAATAATAATTTCAGTTATTTGTTACAGTAGAGAATGATATGGTTTTGCATTGGTTTATACTAACCTATCTCACGAGTTCTTGTTGAGTTTGGTGTGGATGAAGCTTTTGATAAAAAAAGAAACCATGATATGAGAGGAATTAAGAAGACACAAAATTTCAAGCTTGGGGATGCCCAAGGCACCCCAAGATAAAATTTCAAGAAGTCTCAAGCATCTAAGCTTGGGGATGCCCTGGTAGGCATCCCAACTTTCTTCTTCAACAATTATCGGTTAGTATCGGTTGAGCCTAAGTTTTTGCTTCTTCACATGAGTTGTGCTATCCTTGCATTGTCCTTGTATTTTGTTTTGTTGGGATGTTTGAATAAGATACCAATATATTAAATTCTTTAATGGGAGAGAGTCTTCCCATAGTTGCATAATTATTTAGCTACTCATTGATCTTCACTTATATCTTTCGGAGTAGTTTGTCGTTTGCTCTAGTGCTTCACTTATATCTTTTAGAGCAAGGTGGTGGTTATATTTTTTAGAAATTGATAGTCTCTAATGCTTCACTTATATTATTTTGAGAGTCTTTTAGGACAGCATGGTATTTTCTATGGTCATAAAGTTGGTCCTAGAATGATGAGCATCCACGTTGGGTATAATAAAAACTATCATAGAAAGTGAATTGGATGCTATGATCAACTTGATGCTTGATAATTGTTTTGAGATATGGAAGTAGTGATATTAAAGTCATGCTAGTTGGGTGATTATGAATTTAAAGAATGCTTGTGTTGAAGCTTGTGATTCCCGTAGCACGCACGTATGGTGAACCGCTTTGTGATGAAGTTGGAGCACAATTTTATTTATTGATTGTCTTCCTTATGAGTGGCGGTCGGGGACGAGCGATGGTCTTTTCCTGCCAATCTATCCCCCTAGGAGCATGCGCGTAGTGCTTTGATTTTTGATGACTTCTAAATTTTTGCAACAAGTATATGAGTTCTTTTGATTAATGTTGAGTCCATGGATTATATGCACTCCTTCACCCTTCCACCATTGCAAGCCTATCTTGTACCGTGCAACTTTCACCGGTACCTTATACCCACCATTTACCTTCCTCAAAACAGCCACCATACCTACCTATTATGGCATTTCCATAGCCATTCCGAGATATATTGCCGTGAAACTTTCCACCGTTCCGTTCATATGACATTGTATTTGTGGCAAGGCCACCTTCATAATTTTCATACATGTCGCTCTTGATTCATTGCATATCCCGGTACACCACCGGAGGCATTCATATAGAGTCATATCTTGTTCTAGCTTTGAGTTGTAAATCCATAAAAGTGTGATGATCTTCATTATTAGAGCATTGTCCTAGTGAGGAAAGGATGATGAAAACTATGATTCCCCCACAAGTCGGGATGAGACTTCAGACTTTAAAAAAAAGAGAAAGGCCAAAAAGAAAAAAGAAAAAAAAGAGAAGGCCAAAGAAAAGAAAAAAAAGAAAAAAAGAAAAGGAAAAATGAGAGAAAAAGAGAGAAAGGACAATGCTACTATCTCTTTTCCACACTTGTGCTTGAAAATAGCACCATGATCCTCATGTTAGAGAGTCTCATATGTTGTCACTTTCATATACTAGTGGGATTTTTTAATTATAGAACTTGGCTTGTATATTCCAATGATGGGCTTCGTCAAAAGTGCCCTAGGTCTTCGTGAGCAAGCAAGTTGGATGCACCCCACTTAGTTTCTTTTGTTGAGCTTTCATATATTTATAGCTCTAGTGCATCTGTTGCATGGCAATCCCTACTCACTCACATTGATATCTATTAATGGGCATTTCCATAGCCCGTTGATACGCCTAGTTGATGTGAGACTATCTTCTCCTTTTTGTCTTCTCCACAACCACCATTCTATTCCACATGGCTCACACTCATGTATTGCGTGAAAAGTTGAAAAAGTTTGAGATTATTAAAGTATGAAACAATTGATTGGCTTGTCATCGGGGTTGTGCATGATTAAATACTTTGTGTGATGAAGATAGAGCATAACCAGACTATATGATTTTGTAGGGATAACTTTCTTTAGCCATGTTATTTTGAGAAGACATGATTACTTTGTTTAGTATGCTTGAAGTATTACTGTTTCTTATGTCAATACGAACTTTTATTTTGTATTCATTTGGATCCGAACATTCATGCCACAATAAAGAAAATTACATTGAGAATTATTCTAGGTAACATTCAACATCAAAAATTCCGTTTTTATCATTTACCTACTCGAGGACGAGCAGGAATTAAGCTTGGGGATGCTTGATACGTCTCCAACGTATCTATAATTTTTGATTGTTCCATGCTATTATATTACCCCTTTTGGATGTTTATGGGCTTTATTTTAGATATTTATATCATTTTCGGGACTAACCTATTAACCGGAGGCCCACCCCATATTGCTGTTTTATTGCCTGTTTCAGTATTTCGAAGAAAAGGAATATCAAACGGAGTCCAAACAGAATGAAACCTTCGGCATCATGATTTTCTGGAAGAATATCATCCTTGACGCTTGGAGATCAAGTCAGAAGACCCTCGAGGAGCCCAGGAGATAGGGGGCGCGCCCCCATACAGGGCGCGGCCCCCTGTCTCGTGGACCCCTCGAGCACCTCCCGACCGACTTCTTATGCCTATATATCCCTATGTACCATTAAACCATTAAAAATCAAGATAGATCGGGAGTTCCGCCGCCGCAAGCCTCTGTAGCCACCAAAAACCTCTCGGGAGCCCGTTCCGGCACCCTACCGGAGGGGGAATCCATCACCGGTGGCCATATTCATCATCCCGGCGCTCTCCATGATGAGGAGGGAGTAATTCACCCTCGGGGCTGAGGGTATGTACCAGTAGCTATGTGTTTGATCTCTCTATCTCTCTCTCTCTCTCTCTCTCTCTCTCTCTCGTGTTCTCTCTCCTATTCCCTCTATGGCACGATCTTGATGTATCCCGAGCTTTGCTATTGTAGTTGGATCTTATGATGTTTCTCCCCCTCTACTCTCTTGTGATGAATTGAGTTTCCCCTTTTGAATTTATCTTATCGGATTGAGTCTTTTATGAGAACACTTGATGTATGTCTTGCCGTGTTTATCTGTGGTGACAATGGGATTTCACGTGCCTCTTGATGTATGTTTTGGTGACCAACTTGCGGGTTCCACCCATGAACCTATGCATAGGGGTTGGCACACGTTCTTGACTCTCCAGTAGAAACTTAGGGGCACTCTTTGAAGTAATTTGTGTTGGTTGGATGAATCTGAGATTGTGTGATGCATATTATATAATCATGCCCACGGATACTTGAAGTGATAATGGAGTATATATGTGACATTAGGGTTTTGGTTGATTTGTGTCTTAAGGTGTTATTCTAGTACGAAATCTTTAATAGATCGATCCGAAAGAATAACTTTGAGGTGGTTTCGTACCCTACCATAATCTCTACGTTTGTTCTCCGCTATTCGTGGCTTTAGAGTGACTCTTTGTTGCATGTTGAGGGATTGTTATATGATCTATCTATGTTATTATTGTTGAGAGAACTTGCACTAGTGAAAGTATGAACCCTAGGCCTTGTTTCCTATCATTGCAATACCGTTTACGCTCACTTTTATCATTAGTTACCTTGCTGTTTTAATTATTTCAGATTAAAAAAACCTATGTCTACTATCTATTTTGCACTTGTATCACCATCTCTTTGCCGAACTAGTGCACCTATACAAGTTACCATTGTATTGGGTGTGTTGGGGACACAAGAGACTCTTTGTTATTTGGTTGCAGGGTTGTTTGAGAGAGACCATCTTCATCCTACGCCTCCTACGGATTGATAAACCTTAGGTCATCCACTTGAGGGAAATTTGCTACTCTCCTACAAACCTGTGCACTTGCTGGCCCAACAACGTCTACAAGAAGAAGGTTGTGTAGTAGACATCAGCAGCAGTGACTAAGCATGATATGGTGGCTAACATACGCACATAAGAGCGAGAAGAGAAGCAGCGGTACGGTCGTGAAGCTAGCAATGATCAAGAGGCGATCCTGAACTCCTACCTACGTCAAACATAACCCAAAAACGGTGTTCACTTCCCGGACTCTGCCGAAAAGAGACCATCACAGCTACACACGTGGTTGATGCGTTTTAATTCGGATCTGGTGTCAAGTTATCTACAACCGGACATTAACAAATTCCCATCTGCCACATAACCACGGGCACGGCTCTTGAAAGTTTATACCCTGCAGGGGTTTCCCAACTTAGCCCATCACAAGCTCTCACGGTCAACGAACGATATTCCTTCTCCCAAGAAGACCTGATCAGTCTCGAAATCCCAGTTTACAAGACATTTCGACAATGGTAAAACAAGACCACCAAAGCCGCTTGATGTTCCGACAATCCCGATAGGAGCTGCACATATCTCATTCTCAGGCAACACCGGATGAGGCTAGCTACGAGTAAAACCAGCCCTCAAGTTTCCCCGAGGTGGCCCCGCAGGCAGCTCGGTTCGGACCAGCACATAGAGAAGCACTGGCCAGGGGGGTTAAAATAAAGATGACCCTCGGGACGCGCAACTCCCAAGGGAAAAAGGCTAGGTGAGGCAAATGGTAAAACCAAGGTTGGGCCTTGCTGGAGGAGTTTTATTCAAAGCAAACTGTCAAGGGGGTCCCATAAATCACCCAACCGCGTAAGGGACGCAAAATCCGGGAACATAACACCGGTATTACGGAAACTAGGGCGGCAAGAGTGGAACAAAGCACCAGGCATAAGGCCGAGCCTTCCACTCTTTACCAAGTATATAGATGCATTAATAATATAGGAGATATTGTGATATATCAACATCATCCTGTCCACCATGGAGCAATCTTCAACTTCACCAGCAACTAACAACGCTATAAGAGGGGCTGAGCAAAAGCTGTAACATAGCCAAACAATAGTTTGCTAGGAAGGGTGAAAAGTTTAGAGGCTGACATGGCAATTTGGGAGGCTTGAAGAACAAAAGATAGGTAGCGAAGCATAGTGATAGAACGAAGCAACTAGCATAGCAATGATAGTAGTGAGATCCAAGGTGACGGTCATCTTGCCTGAAATCCCGCAAGGAAGAAGAATGAGTCCATGAAGAAGTCGAACGAATGAAGCCGAACCAAGCGTAGACGAACGAATCCTCACGATCGCAACGAAATAGGAACTATCAAGAAGAAGCACACAACATGGTAAACACACCACACATAGACAAGACATGATGCACACCCAAGCATGATGCATGACAAAGCTAGATGAGGCTACTCATGGCAGAGATGATGCAAACAAGAACAACATATCAAGGCAAGTTTAAATGAGGCCGGAAACAACATATAACAATTCCGGTAAGTCCTCATATGCAAATTTAGAAAATGATATGACAGATTCAGACATGGCAGGAACAACGATAAGTAGGCATGTTGGTGAGCTTGTACCACTCACCACAGAGCAATTAATGGCATGTGAAGGTAACCAACAGTAAGAATACATGTTTATGAAGCTAAGCATGGCAAGGTCAAATTCATAGGGTGTATGGATCACTAGCAAAGCACATGGCAAAACTGAACTTAATGTTAACAGGCTGACAACAACATTATTTAGCAATTTGAGAGCAAGATAACAACAAGCTACAGCAGGCTATAAATTGAACCAGGGGCATGGATGGATAGAGCATGACATTTATAACAAAACATCCTTAGTGAACATCTCCAGATAATGCTTAGAATGACTTGTAGCAGCAGCTTTACATAGTATCATGATATAGCAGATTCAGACTAGCAAAATAGTAATAGCAAGTACCCTACTTCACGAGCTCAATGCACTCACTAAAAGACTCACAAAAATACATGGATTGCACCAATGTAAAGATGGCAAGATGTAGATCAAAACTCATGTAGACATCAAGCTCATTGGATGCACACACAAAATGCAATGGAAAAGACAAAACAGCAAATTCTGTTAACAGACAACAGTTAACACCATATAGCACTCTTGCAACGATGATTTGGGCATCAAGATACACTCAAACAAGCATGGCACAATGGAATGAAATATAGAGCATCTCATGATGAACATTTTGGCATATCACACGTGCAAAGCGAAGCATCATGCACACAGATAGAGCCACTCAAAGATGCACACATATGACTGATCTATCCCAGACTTAGCCAAAATGAAGATGAGCGCAAAATAGCTAAGATGCGACTGGGGCGGGATTGCAGGGGCTCACCATCGGCCTGGCCTAGTTTGCAGAGGAGGGAGTCGGCTGGGCCTGGAGGCTGGCGCGCTGGGCCGTGGGAAGGCCGGCCCAGGGAGGTGGTCAATGAGGGGCTGCGCGTGTGCTCGCACGCACTCGCGCGTGCAGGCAGGAGCGGCGACGGGGCGCCATGGCGACGGTGGACAGAGCAGGGAGGCCGGCGGCAATGGGAAACTGGGTGGAAGCAGCAGATCCACGCTGTTCCCGGCCGGATCCGAGCGAACAAAGGGCGGCGGCGGCGATCTCCAAGGGCGGCGTCCTCCGGCGTGGTTCTCTGGCGGCGCAGGGTTCGGCAACGACAGGTGGCAGCGCGCTGCGGTGCTGCTACGACGAGCGGCGACTGAAGCTCGAAGGCGGCGGGGTCGGTGAGGTGCGGCGCGATGGACGGCGGTGTAGATCGGGAGGCGCGGGCGAGCTGGCAGCTCGGGCGACGGCGATGCGAGCGAGAGCCAGGCGGCGCTCGGGCCCTAGATGGGCTCGGGTGGGCCTCAGATGGGCTCCCAGGGCCGCGGTGGCTGGGGGCGCTGGAGGGGGAACGGGAAGGGCGACGTGGAAAGCGGGGATAGGGCAGGAGCGGCGCTGAGTGGCGGCGCAACCACTCAGACGGTGCCAAGTGGCGAGGTGGAGGTGGAGGGCGCCGGAAAACAAGGAGGAGGAGGCTGGGTCTGGCTGGAGGCTTGGTTTTCGAGGTGGATGCGACGGCTGGAGGTTAGGGGGAGGGTTAGGGGCTAGGAAATGGCCATAATGGACTAGGGGGTGTCCATATATAGCATGAGGGCTAGGTTTAGGGGGGTTTTTAGTTCATTTTTGGACCGTTTGATCTCAATCGAATGGTCCGGAGCGGAGGGGTGGTGTTGGTGGACTAGATGGACTATGTAGGAGGCCTCGGGCTGAGGGGAGAGAAGGGAAGTGCGACCCGGCGACAATTTCGGAGACCAAAACGTCCGACGAATAACGGTAGGGCTAACAAACGGACTCCAAATGCGACGAAACTTGACAGGCGGTCTACCTACACTATAATAAGACCGCACGCCAACTTTCACCCGATTCCGAGAATGTTTAACCCCCGCACATGAAAAGAGGCAAAAGGGGGCGTCGGGGGACATAGGAGTGCCGGATTGCAAAACGGACAACGGGGAAAATGCTCGGATGCATGAGACGAACACGTATGTAATGCAATGCACATTATGACATGGCAAAATGTAACACGCAAGCAAATGACATGGCAACAACGACGAATAAACTGGCAGCCACCTGGCGCATCGGATCCGGGGCGTTACAACTCTCCTCTACTAACAAGAGATCTCGTCCGGAGATCTCAGGGCCGAGACGGAAGGGAAAAAGGATGAGGTGAAACAAGAACTCAAGAGAAGAAGTAAAGAATCGAGAGCGCTCGAAGAAGAGAGGAACGACAAGAATGGCGAGAATCGAAAGCTCACGGAATCAGATAGACTATGAAACCACTCCGGTTAGAACGAGATAAGAAACGAATAAGACTGAAAAGATTTAGGCAGCACCCCGGCTGAAACATGGAGGAATAGAACACGAGCTTGAGAGGATGGAATGATACTTGATGAAGACATGACACAAACCCTCCGAAAAGAATGGAAAGATTTGAATGAAAAGAACGGAGAAGAAAATGACAATTTGTGCCACGAATGAAATTGAAAGCATCTTTAGAAGGAAGGTTTGAACGGAGTTGTTGAGAAAATCGACAACAAAAAGAATAAGCTTGTTGTGGTCTTATAGGTAACATATCAAGATCATAAGGTGATAACCGGCCACAAACGGAAATGATTGGATAGCTGAGAAGAACAAAGAAATGCAAAACTCCACTTCAAAGAATACGGAGAATTAATTACACTTCGAGACGCGGGAAGAAAAAATACTTGAATTTCTCCAAAAAAGTCTTGATGAACTCTTGAAGAATGAATTAAATCATGAAGAACCACCATGAAGAACTCCGGTGACAAAAGGATGATGAGACAGAATGAAGGAAGAAAGAATAAGATGAACCTTGCGATGATTTAGATGGAGGTTCCGATGAAATGGCCGAGGGAAGCTTTGAACTCCGGGATAGAAAAGATTAACTCGGAACCGAGAGACTAATCATCATGAAAAACCTCTGAAGGAAGGAATTGATCCACTTGATGAAAGAAGAAAAAGAATTATGTTATGCTTATCCTTCATCAATTTAATTGATGAGAAGCAATGGATTGCATACAACTTATCCATGTTGGGAAAAGATTAAGGGAAGATATAGCACCAAATTTGGGAAGGTCTCCTTGAACCACCGGTAGGATTGGAAAGAACGAATGAATTGATATGATAACAACAGAAAAGAACTCTTCAATGAACCACCGTAAGAATTCGAAAATGATTGATGAAAGGGACTGAATCACCGGGAAGAATTAGAAGAACCAATATGCTAGAGGGGATTTAGATGCAAAGGAACGGGAATAACTCGAGTTGATTGAAGAAAATTTGAACGAAGCGCCGGGATAAATAGAGAACGATAACTAGAATGATGGCCTCCGGTGAAAAGAAACGGGAAAACAACTTCTGACATACTCCGGATGAGTAAGAAAAAGGAATCTGACAAATGGAATAATACAAGAGGATAACGTGAAGCTAGAACCACGGAACTTCGAGAGAATGGACAAGATTTAGAGGAAAAACTCTTCTTCGGTCTTCAAATGTTGAGAATGACGACGAGAAACACCACCAAAAATTGTTGAAATACTCCAGGAGAATGACAATCGAAGAGGTTGAGCCAACAATGAAAATGATTTGAAATCGATCTTGGAAAAGCAACTGACTGATGAAATTCATACTTACGTCATACTTCATAAAGAATTTAAGAATAGCTCCGGAATAATTAGAAGAGTCAGGTAAGATCCTGGGAAAGACCTGTGGGTTACGTCCCACTAAAAAGAAAAACCCCGTTGGAAAGGGATGTTGAACAGATAGATGATGCACCGGATTGAAATATTTGAATGAGGTGACAACCTCGAATAATTTGAACACAGACAAATCTCCTGAGATGTCTTCCGAACTCCAGAATGATTGAATGGAGAGAGGCAAACGAACAAGGAGAACACTTGATTGAAGGAAAAGAATACAATCAACACCAAAAAACTTGAATAGAGTCCACCGAAGAAGAAAAAGAGATGAAGAATGTCCACCGAGACGAGAATTCACCGGTTGAAATGATTGAGGGAAGACTGAAGAGGCTCCACATGCATGGAATTGATGCTCGAAACAGACTCAGACTCCAGGAAGAAGAAGGGTGGGAGGGCGGTTAAACAAAGGCAACTTGGAAGGGGGAATCGACGAGTATCTTGAAGAGAAAACACCGGTTGAAATCATTGAGGAAAGAAAGCAAATACTTCACACGAGTAGGATGGATACTCGATTACGGACTCCGGCTCCGAGAAGAAAAAGGGGTGGGTGGGTGGGAAAAGAAAACAACTGAGGATTGCACTTGGCAAAGAAGAAGAGGCTTGAGTCAACTTGATGAGAAATGCACCGGATGAAAAGAGCTGAGAACCAATGATCGAAAAACGAACTGCGTGATCCTAAAGAAAGTTTGACAGGGAAGAGGAGTAATTCAAAACACCTATGTCAAGATTCCTCACCAGAGCGACGAAGGGGTTGAGGAGTAAAAAGAATTCCTACTCTCTGATATAACTAGACTCCAAAAACAGTTTTCTTCTAGACTTGACAATGGCCAAACTTCACGATCAAACAAGTGGGCTCCTATGGTCGGCTGAGGCTCTGATACCAACTTGTCACCCCCAATATGCGATACTATCCTAAAGAGACTCGAAGGTCCCACCGAGGATAGAACCGCATATATGCACGCTTTGGCAAGGTGGATATCATTACATCAACATTAGATAATAGATGGGGATACATACAAAAGGCATACAATGCCACATGAATACAACATCATCTTACATAAGAGCACCATCCGACTACGGATGAAACACAAACAAAAACTCAAACGACATCCACCCTGCTAGCCCAGGCTGCCGACCTGGAACCTATCCCCTGATCGAAGAAGAAGGAGAAGAAGAACTCCAAAACAAGCAAACATCGCTCTCGCGTCATGATCATCCCATAACCTGTACCTGAAACTGTTGTTATAGTAATCTGTGAGCCACGAGGACTCAGCAATCCCATTACCATGGGTATCAAGACTAGCAAAGCTTAATGGGAAAGTAAGGGGTAAAGTGGTGCGGTTGCAGCAGCGACTAAGCATGATATGGTGGCTAACATACGCACATAAGAGCGAGAAGAGAAGCACCGGAATGGTCTTGAAGCTAGCAATGATCAAGAGGTGATCCTGAACTCCTACCTACGTCAAACATAACCCAAAAACCGTGTTCACGTCCCGGACTCCGCCGAAAAGAGACCATCACGGCTACACACGTAGTTGATGCATTTTAATTCGGATCTGGTGTCAAGTTATCTACAACCGGACATTAACAAATTCCCATCTGCCACATAACCGCGGGCACGGCTCTCGAAAGTTTATACCCTGCAGGGGTGTCCCAACTTAGCCCATCACAATCTCTCATTGTCAACGAAGGATATTCTTCTCCCAGGAAGACCCGGTCAGTCTCGGAATCCCTGTTTACAAGACATTTCGACAAAGGTAAAACAAGACCAGCAAAGCCGCCCGATGTGCCGACAATCCCGATAGGAGCTGCACATATCTCATTCTCAGGGCAACACCGGATGAGACTAGCTACGAGTAAAACCAGCCCTCAAGTTTCCCCGAGGTGGCCCCGCAGGCAGCTCGGTTCGGACCAGCACTTAGAGAAACACTGGCCCGGGGGGGTTAAAATAAAGATGACCCTTGGGATGCACGACTCCGAAAGGAAAAAGGCAAGGTGAGGCAAATGGTAAAACCAAGGTTGGGCCTTGCTGGAGGAGTTTTATTCAAAGCGAACTGTCAAGTGGGTCCCATAAATCACCCAACCGCGTAAGGGACGCAAAATCCGAGAACATAACACTGGTATGACGGAAACTAGGGCGGAAAGAGTGGAACAAAGCACCAGACATAAGGCCGAGCCTTCCACCCTTTACCAAGTATATAGATGCATTAATAATATAAGAGATATTGTGATATCTCAACATCATCCTGTCCACCATGGAGCAATCTTCAACTTCACCTGCAACTAACAATGCTATTAGAGGGGCTGAGCAAAAGCGGTAACATAGCCAAGCAACGGTTTGCTAGGAATGGTGAAAAGGTTAGAGGCTGACATGGCAATTTGGGAGGCTTGAAGAACAAAAGATAGGTAGCGCAGCATAGCGATAGAACGAAGCAACTAGCATAGCAATGATAGTAGTGAGATCCAAGGTGACGGTCATCTTGCCTGAAATCCCGCAAGGAAGAAGAACGAGTCCATGAAGAAGACGAACGGATGAAACCGAACCAATCGTAGACGAACGAATCCTCACAATCGCAACGAAACAGGAACTATCGAGAAGAAGCACACAACATGGTAAACAAACCAGACATAGACAAGACATGATGCACACCGAAGGATGATGCATGACAAAGCTAGATGAGGCTACTCATGGCAGAGATGATGCAAACAAGAACAACATATCAAGGCAAGTTTAAATGAGGCCGGAAACAACATATAACAATTCCGGTAAGTCCTCATATGCAAATTTAGAAATTGGACCAGAACTGAATAAACCTTGTGTTCAAATTGTTAAACAACAAGTTAAGATGCACCAAGATGATCTACACGAGATTCTAGTCAAGTTACATATAAAGTTCATTTAATTCGGAGCTACGGCCTAGAAGATATGAGCAAAACAAGTCAAACATGGCATTAATGCAAAATGCATTCAAACATCAAGCAAACATCTCCAAACAAGGATGCAACATGATAATATTAAACTACATGCAACCCTAAGCAAGTTTCATATAGAGCACACTCAAAACGGAGCAACGGTTCAACACATACACACAATACAAGTTTAAAGGACAAGGCTGTCCAAAACAGCAACTAGGCATATTGCATGCATCAAAACGATATGCTACAGCATCTCAACGTGAAAAACAAAGGCATGGGTATGAATTACAGGTAAAGCATGACAAAACATGAACGCTGAGCTATCTCCATAAAACACACTAACATGCTCAAAAGGACATGCCAAGATTGCAAATTATAACAGTTTCAGACTTAGCAGAAATAACATCAGGTTGCAATGTTTAGAGCTATCAAACAACATTCGACAGGAACTTAACATGGCAAACAAAGGCATGGCATGCTAATACTAAAGACAAAGAACAAAACTCCCTTACTGAACTAATTCCAAAGATCAACCGAAAAGATGGTAGCATCCATGCAAACATGGCGAATGATATGACAGATTCAGACATGGCAGGAACAACGATAAGTAGGCATGTTGGTGAGCTTGTACCACTCACCACATAGCAATTAATGGCATGCGTAGTCAACCAACAGTAAGAATACATGTTTATGGAGCTAAGAATGGCAAGGTCAAGTTCATAGGGTGCATGGATCACTAGCAAAGCACATGGCAAAACTGAACTTAATGTTAACAGGCTAACAGCAACATTATTTAGCAATTTGAGAGCAAGATAACGACAAGCTACAGCAGGCCCTAAATTCAACCAGGGGCATGGATGGATAGAGCATGACATGTGTAACAAAACATCCTTAGTGAACATCTCCAGATTACGCATAGAATTACTTGTAGCAGCAGGTTTACATAGCATCATGATATAGCAGATTCAGACTAGCAAAACAGTAACAACAAGTACCCTACTTCACGAGCTCAATGCACTCACTACAAAGACTCACAAAAATACATGGATTGCACCAATGTAAAGATGGAAAGATGTAGCTCAAAACTCATGTAGACATCAAGCTCATAGGATGCACACACAAAATGCAATGAAAAAGACAAAACAGCAAGTTCTGTTAACAGACAGCAGTTTACATCATATAACACTTGCAACAATGATTTGGGCATCAAGATAGACTCAAACAAGCATGGCACAATGGAATGAAATGTAGAGCATCTCATGATGAACATTTTGACATATCACACGCGCAAAACGAAGCATCATGCACACAGATAGAGCCACTCAAAGATGCACACATATTAATGAGCGCAAAATAGCTAAGATGCGACCGGGGCGGGATTGCAGGGGCTTACCATGGGCCTGGCCCAGTTTGCAGAGGAGGGAGCCGGCTGGGCCTGGAGGCTGGCGCTGGGACGTGGGAAGGCCGACCGAGGGAGGTGGTTAACGAGGGGTTGCGCGTGTGCTTGCACGCACTCGCGCGTGCAGGCAGGAGCGGCGACGGGGTGCCATGGCGACGGTGGATAGAGAAGGGAGGCCGATGGCGACGGGAAACCGGGCGGAGGCAGCGGATCCACACTATTCCCGGCCGGGTCAGAGCGAACAAAGGGCGGCGGCGGCGATCTCCAAGGGCGGCGTCCTCCGGCGTTGTTCTCTGGGGGCGCGGGGTTCGGCAACGACGGCGGCAAGATCTTCTTGGCTGCTCAGCGAAGCGGCGCATCAAGCTCAAAGGCGGCGGGGTCGGTGAGGTGCGGCGCGATGGACGACGGTGCAGATCGGGAGGCGCGGGCGAGCCGGCAGCTCGGGCGGCAGCGTCTGGCGAGAGCAGCGGCGCTTCGGGCCTGGATGAGCTCGGGCGGGCCTCAGATGGGCTCCCAGGGCCGTGGTGGCTGAGGGCGCTGGAGGGGGCACGGGAAGGGCGACGTGGAAGGTGGGGATAGGGCAGGAGCGGCGCTGAGTGGCGGCGCAGCCACTCAGACGGCGCCAAGTGGCAAGGTGGAGGTGGAGGGCGCCGAAAAACAAGGAGGAGGAGGCTGGGTCTGGCTGGAGGCTCGGTTTTCGAGGTGGATGCGACGGCTGGAGGTTAGGGGGAGGGTTAGGGGCTAGGAAATGGCCAAAATGGACTAGGGGGTGTCCATATATAGCAGGAGGGCTAGGGTTAGGGTGGTGTAGGAGGACTAGATGGGATGTGTAGGAGGCCTCGGGCTGAGGGGAGAGAAGGGAAGTGCGACCCAGCGACAGTTTTGGAGACCGAAACGTCTGACGAATATACCGGCTATATCGCGGCCATATGTTTAACGGTAGGGCTGACAAACGGACTCCGAATGAGACGAAACTTGACAAGCGGTCCACCTACACTATAATAAGACCGCACGCCAACTTTCACCCCATTCTGAGAATGTTATCCCCCGCACACGAAAAGAGGCTAAAGGGGGCGTCGGGGACATAGGACTGCCGGATTGCAAAACGGACAACGGGGAAGATGCTCGGATGCATGAGACGAACACGTATGCAATGCAATGCACATGATGACATGGCAAAATGTAACACGCAAGCAAATGACATGGCAACAACGGTGAATAAACTAGCAGACACCTGGCGCATCAGATCCGGGGCGTTACAAGAGTTCTCTCACAACAACAGTTATCAATCCAGTTTGAAGATGGGCCCTTTCGAAGCCTTGTACGGAAGGAGGTGTAGGACGCCATTGTCGTGGGATGAAGTTGGAGACCACCAGTTGTTTGGACCAGATTTGATTAAGGAGTCTGAACAGAAGGTGAAGTTGATTCGCGATAGGCTCAAGGTAGCCTAGTCCAGGCAGAAGAGCTATGCAGATTCTAAACGCAAGGAGACAGTTTACGAAGTCGGAGACAGAGTTTATCTTTGTGTATCTCCACTTCAGGGAGTTAAGCGCTTTGGAGTTAAGGGAAAGTTTGCCCCACATTTTGTGGGACCATACAAAGTTTTGGAACGTATGGGAGAAGTTGCCTACAAGTTGGAGTTGCCCGAAGGATTGTCAGGAGTTCACGATGTGTTCCAATTTTCCCAGTTGAAGAAGTGCCATGCAGAGATGGCTGATATACCGCTGAGAGATACAGTGCCGTTGGAAGCAATTCAGTTGGATAGTGATTTGACCTATGTGGAGAAACCAGTCAAGATTCTCGAGTATGCCAGCCGAGTCACTCGCAGCAAGGTTATCAAGTTTTGCAAAGTTCAGTGGAGCCACCACACCGAGGATGAAGCCACTTGGGAGCGAGAGGAAGATCTGCCGAAGGACCACCCTCACCTATTTTCTAGCCAACCCGAATCTCGAGGGCGAGATTCATCTTAAGGGGGCTAGGTTTGTAACATCCCAAATTTTCAATTTGGAATGTAATACACTAGATCATCACTGATATCATATTTTATTTTGCTTTTGGTTTGATCCTAGAAATTCTAAGCAACTCAAGGACCCTCGGAGAGAGTTTGGGATTTCGTTATTTTCATATTTGAGTTTTCTCGAATTTTGAAAATAGGATCATTTGATTTTATTTATTTTATCTGCAATTATTTCTATTAAAAATATATGAGAGAGGGAACAATATGACTTTCCCAAAATAAAGAAATATTGAGGAGTTAATAAAAAATTCAAATAAAATTTATTTGGAGTTTTTGCTATTTTATTTGAATTTAGGAAAAATTGCATGTTTTTCAAAGCTGCATTTTTAGGGCCAAGAAAATATTCATCTCGTTCTAAATGTTTTATTTAGACCGTGAAAATTTGTTTTGGCATTTTTAGATTTTTATTTATTTTTCTAGGATTTTTACATTGGTGAATTTTTTAAAAAATCTCCGCTACGGTCAGGCGAAGGCCCAGCCGAGCTAGGCCGGCCCGCGCCTGCGCCACCGCCTCCCGCCGCCGTGTCGCCGCCGGACTCGGGGAGTTCGACCCCGAGACGCCGCCGCCTTGCCCCTCCCCAAGCCGGCCGAGCCCCCCTCCTATCATCGCCGCCACCCGCCGCCCTCACCCGTCCCAGCCCGCCGCCAAGCCGCCCTGCCGCCGCCGCCGCCGCCGCCGCTAAGCGCCGCCGCCAGAGCCGCCGCCGCCCGCCACCCGTCACCCCCCGTCCCGCCCCACCGAGGCGAGACGAATGTATAGCCGCCGCCGCCGCCGTGGTCCGGTTTTTTTAAAAAGACCCGATCCGTTTTTTTGAAACCCTAGTTTCATTTTTTAATAAATCGGTTTTTCTGGTTTATTTATTTAGCGAGCGTTCGCCCGTTCGTTTGCTTTAACGGACGAGTTCACTGTTTAATCTTAGTTAACGAACATTCGTTCGGTAATCTATTCGTCAGTTTTTCTTTTTCTCGGATTTTCCGCGGTTATTTCTGATCCGATTTTCGTTCTAGTATAACTTTTCGCTCGTTTATCGGAATTAGGCGATTCAAGCGCCTAGAGTTTCGTCTCGAAGCCCTCTTTCCATCTAACTAACTCAAACAAGTTTTTGCTTTTTTAAAATTTGACTTAGGTCCAGATTAGTAAATGAAGCTTGTTTTTTTCGCCGTTTGACTTTCGTTGCTTCGTTTGATTTGATTCTTTTTGCAAACCGGAGTCCTTAAGTTGAACTTTCTGGTTAGTTCTCGTATTTGAGTTTTACATGTGCATTAGATGAGTACTTATTGTATGCTTGTTTGTTTGCGATAGAGTACCCGGAGTGCGCGCTTGCTACTTCGAATCTCTAGGTTTCACGGATCATCAGGAAGGCAAGTAACACATTGATCATACCTCTTTACTACCCAGTTTTATTGCATTAGATCAATCTGCAAACAATTGCATGATTAGGATTTGATTAATATGTGGGTTTTGGGAAGTAGATGAGGTAGTACCTATTACCTATTGTATTATCAAACCCTTGGGAGTTACTCTACGTTTGCCTATTATTGCCATGCTATGCTAGTAGACGTGGATTGGGTGAGTGTATCCATGACAGATGTGAGATTGTTAATTAATGGTTTATTTAAGGTGGCAACTTTAATACACATCTGGGTGGATTGAGGCACCTGGGTATTCCAGCAAATGCCTGTTTTCTTTATGGACCGCCACCCAGGCTCAAAGGGATCATAAGATTATTCATGCTAGAAACTTCCGTGTGCAGCCACAAGCTATTATGGGCTCTAACATAGTTGGTTAAGTCGTGCGAACTCTTACAGTGGTAGACTAGAAGATGTAGGGGAAAGTAGGTGTAACTGTCTACCCGATCGTATGGTGCTAGCGCTTCTGAAAGACAATGTCTCGGTCATCCGTTTCTCAAACACCATGTAGTGCGAGAATCCTAATGGAGGAGATCGAGTCTTGTGGGGAAAAGTGTGCAAACCTCCGCAGAGTGTACAAACTAATCATGGTTAGCCGTGTCCCCGATTATGGACATCTTGAGTATGTAGTACTTGGATTATGATGTGAATCTCATCATGTTACTTTAATTAATATTGTTGGGTTTTAATGATGATGCTTAATTGGGATTGAGAGGGTGTCTACACTCTCAATGTTTAACAACCACCATGATAGTTAAATAAAATTTATTCCTTTGTAGTAGGGAAAAATTGGCTTTATGCAAAACTGTAACCATAGAGCTTTCCACCAGCCATATTATGCATGTAGTATAGCTTCATTCTTTCATTACTCTCTATGTGTTACATTGCCAGCATATTCCATGTGCTGACCCATTTTCGGGCTGCAATGTTCATGCTGCAGACTTTTCAGACGATGAGTAAGGTGCCTTTAGGTCATGGTTCTATACTCAGTGATGTCGTTGGAGTTGTTGGACTCACTTATCTTCCAAGACTTCCGCTGTTATCGTTATTAGATGGCCTTAAGCCATATTTATTGTAATAAGTTCTATTTTGAGACATTCGATGTAATAAGTGTGTGATTGCTACTCTGTTATAAATCCTTCAAGTACTGTGCGTGTCAGCATTACTAATCCAGGGATGACCCTAAAGGACAGAGATCAGACTGTTTGAGGTCTGGTCGCTACACAGCCACTCGTATCGCGGACAGCATTGACCTTGACAGCTTCTGCGATCCAGCCAGCCCTTCTCCTACCGAGTGATTGAAAAAACATTATGCTTCACCCTCATTTGCCTCGGAATGCCAAGTGATTTTGTAATCGTTGAAACTCCTTCGGGCCTGACGCCCGAGTACTTTTAATCAGCGATTAAAACCTTTGGATTTATCTGAACTTGGCTTATCCTTGAATATGTTGTTTTTGTCTTCGAGCAGAACTCGTTCTTCCCTCTGATTGGTTTTTGTATTCTCGATGCAGCTTCTAAGGAGGAAGCCGCAGTCGACCTGCTGGCCGAGCCTTGAGCAGCATTGATCAGCTCATCAGCGAGGCACTCAGCAATGGCGTTGACGCTCCTGAAAGCAGTTCGCCTTGGCATTAGTTGTTGAATGAGCCTTTGGCAGCATTGATCAGCTCATCAGCGAGGCATTTGGCAATGTTCTTGACGTTCCTGAAAGCAGCTCGCCTTAGCGTCAGCTGTTGGATGAGCCTTTGGCAGTGCGCACAATCTCGTCCTTCTTCTTGACGGTGCAGCCCCGGGGGTAGGGGTCGTGGTTGACCTACACCATTCGGCTGGGTTTTTCAAACTTAGGCGAGTACTGGACTGCAGCTAAGCCCCCGAGTGGGAGGGTTGCTTGCCACTCGGTAGGATTTTTTATACTTAGGCGAATACTGGACTGTAGCTAAGGCCCCGACTGGGAGGGTTGCTCGCCACTCGGTAGGATTTTTTATACTTAGGCGAGTACTGGACTGCAGCTAAGCCCCCGAGTGGGAGGAGTGCTCGCCACTCGGTAGGATTTTTTATACTTAGGCAAGTACTGGACTACAGCTAAGCCCCTGAGTGGGAGGGTTGCTCCCCACACGATAGGATTTTTTATACTTAGGCGAGTACTTGACTGCAGCTAAGCCCTCGAGTGGGAGGGTTGCTCGCCACTCGGTAGGATTTTTTATACTTAGGCGAGTACTGGACTGCAGCTAAGCCCCCGAGTGGGAGGATTGCTCGCCACTCGGTAGGATTTTTTATACTTAGGTGATTACTGGACTGCAGCTAAGCCCCCGAGTGGGAGGGTTGCTCGCCACTCGGTAGGAATTTTATACTTAGGCGAGTACTGGACTGCAGCTAAGCAGTGCGCACAATCTCATCCTTCTTCTTGACGATGCAGCCCCGGGGGGGTGTCATGGCCGACCCGTACCGTTTGGGAAGATCCTTCAAACTTAGGCGAGTACTGGACTGCAGCTAAGCCACCGAGTGGGAGGCTGGCTCACCACTCGGCAGGATTTTTAAACACTTAGGCGAGTACTAGACTGCAGCTAAGCCTCCGAGTGAGAGGCTGGGTCACCACTTGGTAGGATTTTTTTAACACCTAGGCGAGTACTGGACTACAGCTAAGCCTCCGAGTGAGAGGCAGGCTCACCACTCGGTAGCATTTTTCCAACTTAGGCAAAATGGATTCTCGGCTAAGCCTCTGAGTGAGAGGCTGGCTCACCACTCGGTAGGATTTTTCTTTTCAACTTAGGCGAAACAGATTCGCAGCTAAGGCACCCACTGGGGGATTTTAGAACTTGTAAAGAATGAACAACAATCATTCGGAAGACTGTAAAATTATGTCTTTGATAATCAAACTAAAGGGTATTTCTAATTACATCTCAATAGTCTGAATGCTTAAGAGTAAAAGGGGCGAAGCAGTTCCGCATTCCAAGCGTGTGGCTCATCTTTATTGTGCTTGACGTTGAAAAGACGATATGCTCCATTGTGGAGCACTTTGGTGACGACGAAGGGGCCTTCCCAAGCAGGAGCGAGTTTGTGTGGTTTCTGCTGGTCCACTCGAAGAACCAAGTCTCCCTCCTGAAATGCCCGACCCCTTACGTTTCTGGCATGGAATCGACGCAGGTCTTGTTGATAAATGGTCGACCGAACCAAGGCCATCTATCTTTCTTCTTCCAGGAGATTGACTGCATCTTGCCGAGCCTGTTCTGCTTCTTCTTCTGAGCAGAGCTCGACTCGGGGCGCGTTGTGGAGCAAATCACTCGGGAGTACGGCTTCAGCTCCGTAGACTAATAAGAACGGAGTTCATCCAGTCGACCGATTAGGAGTTATCCTCAATCCCCAAAGTATTGATGGATGCTCATCGACCCAGGCACCTGCTGCATGCTTGAGGTCACGCATCAATCGGGGTTTTAGCCCTTTGAGAATCAACCCATTTGCTCTTTCTACCTGTCCATTCAACCGAGGATGGGCGACTGAAGCGTAATCGACCCTTGTGCCTTGGGAAGCACAAAAGGCTCTGAACTCGTCAAAGTCGAAGTTCGACCCGTTATCTATGATGATAATGTGCGGAACACCATATCTGAATATCAATTCTCTGATGAAACTTACATCTGTACTTGCTTCAAGGTTTTTAATGAGATTGGCTTCGATCCATTTGGTAAACTTGTCGACTGCTACCAGCACATGGGTAAATCCACTTCTGCCAGTCCTCAGAGGTCCAACCATATCCAACCCCCAGGCGGCGAAAGGCCAGACGAGTGGAATAGTCTTTAGAGCTAACGCGGGCTTATGGGACATGCTGGAGTAAAACTGACAGCCTTCGCATTTTTCTACTATTTCTTTCGCCATCTTGTTGGCATGTGGCCAGTAAAATCCGGCTCGGTATGCTTTGGCCACGATGGTCCGGGAGGAAGCATGGTGACCATAGGTCCCCAAGTGAATATCATTGAGAATCATTCGGCCTTCTTCTAGCGTGATGCATTTTTGGCAGACTCCCGTTACACATTCTCTGAACAACTAACCTTTTTTATCACAGTAAAGGCTTTAGACCGTCGGACGATCTGTCGAGCCTCTTCTTCATCCTCTGGAAGTTCTTTCCTAAGAATGTATGCGATGTATGACACTGTCCAGTCGGGAGTGACGACCAAAACCTCCATGACTAAGTCGACCACATCTGGGATTTCGACTTGAGTCGGATCTGTGGCGCTTTTAGGCTGTGGGGACTCTTTAGTGAAAGGATCTTCCAGAACTGAAGGTGAATGAATATGCTCCAAAAACACATTGCTGGGAATGGCCTCTCTCTTAGATCCTATCTTTGCCAATTCATCTGCGGCATGATTTTTCAGTCGGAGTATGTGGTGAAGCTCCAATCCTTCAAAGTTCTTTTCCAGCTTTCTTACTGCATTGCAATAACCAGTCATGGCTGGGCTCCTGACATCCCATTCTTTCATCACTTGATTAACCACCAAATCTAAGTCACCGTAGACCATAAGGCAACGGACGTCGAGTGAAATGGCCATATGCAACCCATACAACAATGCTTCATATTCAACTTCATTATTGGAGGAGTCAAAATGAATTTGGAGAACATAGCTAAGTTTGTCTCCACGGGGGGATACCAACACTACCCCAGCACCGGAACCATTCAGTATCTTGAAGCCATCGAAGAACATGGTCCAATGTTCCGAGTGAACTTGTGTCGGCAGTTGCTACTCAATCCACTCGGCTAGAAAATCTGTGATTGCTTGGGACTTGATAGCTTTCTTTGCCTCAAACTTGATATCCAATGGAAGGAGTTCAATCGCCCATTTTGCCACTTGACCAGTTGCATCTCTGTTGTTCAGAATTTCAGATAATGGTGCGTCGCTGATGACTGTAATGGAATGATCAGATAAATAGTGTGCAACCTTCTTCATGGTCATGTAGATTCCATAGACAAGCTTCTGATAATGTGGATATCGCTGCATGGATGGAGTCAAAACTTCAGAAAGATAATACACTGGGCGCTGAACTTTGTAAGCCTTTCCTTCTTCTTCCCGCTCGACCGTGAGTACTGTACTGACAACTTGTCCAGTGGCTGTGATATAAAGCAGTAAATGCTCTTTGTTGATTGGCTCAGCAAGCACCGGTTGGGTGGAAAGCAGGGTTTTGAGCTCTACAAACGCTGCGTCAGCTTCATCAGTCCACTCGAACTTATCAGATTTCTTCATCAATCGGTAAAGAGGCAAGGCCTTTTCACCGAGACGAGAAATGAATCGACTCAAGGCAGCCAAGCAACCAGTAAGCTTCTGAATGTCATGCACACGCACAGGGCGTTTCATTCGGTGGATGGTATCAACTTTTCCTGGATTTGCGTGGATCCCTCGTTCGGAAACGAGGAAACCGAGTAACTTTCCACCTGGAACTCTGAATGTGCACTTTGATAGATTAAGCTTGATATCATACCTTCTTAGGTTGGCAAAGGTTTCTACGAGGTCAGTCAGTAGGTCAGAACCTTTACGTGACTTGACCACAATGTCATCCATGTATGGTTCTACATTCCAACTGATTTGAGTGAGCAGGCACTTCTGAATCATCCTCATGAATGTGGCTCCGGCATTTTTAAGACCAAATGGCATGGTGACATAGCAAAAGCACCCGAATGAGGTGATGAAAGCTGTTTTTATTTCATCGGGACCATACAGTCGGATCTGATCACACCCTGCAGTCGAGTCAACAATCGGATCGATCCGGGGGAGAGGGAAATGATGTTTCGGGCAGGCCCAATTGATGTGCTTGAAATCGATGCACATACGAAGTGAATCGTCCTTCTTAGGGACCATGACTACATTGGCAAGCCACTCAGAGTGGTAGATCTCTCGGATGAACTCTGCTGCTAGGAGCCGAGCCATTTCTTCGCCAATTGCCTTTCTCTTCTGTACGGCAGACCGCCAAAGATGCTCTTTGACAGGTTTTACCTTGGGATCGACACACAAACGGTGCTCAGCCAGTTCTCTAGGTTCACCCGGCATGTCAGAAGGTTTCCATGCAAAGATGTCCCAGTTATCACGGAGGAACTGAATGAGCGTTTCTTCCTCTTTGCTGTCGAGTGTCATTGAGATGTGAGTCGGTGCGTCATTGGGATCGGTCGGGTGAATATGAATCGGCTTCGTTTCACCAGACGACTGAAATGCAGAATCTGTGGTAGGCTTCTTAGCTCGGAGCAAATCACCCGGATCTGCATTCTTGTGATATTCTTGAAATTCAACTGTTGCCATTTGCGCATCGGCAATTTTGGAACCATTCTGGAAGCATTCCTCTTCTTTCTACCGATTGCTAGTAACTGTGATCACACCTCTGGGGCCAGGCATCTTCAACTTGAGGTACACATAACATGGTCGATCCATAAAACGTGCGTAGGCAGGCCTACCTAGAATGGCATGATAAGCACTCTGGAAATCCACGACTTCAAGTGTCAACTTTTCCTTACGGTAATGCTTGGAATCACCGAAAACACGTCAAGGGCAATCTGGTCGAGTGATTCAGCTTTCTTTCCAGGGATAACGCCATGGAAACTCATATTGCTCTTGCTAAGTTTGGACATCAGAATACCCATCCCCTTCAAGGTTTCAGCATAAAGGATATTCAGGATGCTACCACCATCCATCAGCACTTTAGTCAGTCTAGTGCCTTCGACCACTAGGTCGACCACCAATGCCTGCCTCCCAGGGGTGGCTATACGCGCAGGGTGATCAGACTGGTCGAATGTGATGGCTGTTTTAGACCATTTCAGGTATGTGGTCGTCGTCGCTGGAGCGACCATATTCACTTCTCTGTTGATAACTTTCAACCGACTCTTGCTCTCCACATCGGCAAAAATCATTAGGGTGGAATTGACTTTGGGATAACCGTCGTCTTCCTCTTCGTCCTCGTCTTTGTCCGACTCTTTTTCCTTCTCACCGGGCTAGTTTTCTCGGAACTGCTGGATCAGGAGTCGACATTGTCGAGTGGTATGCTTAGGGTAAATCAAAATACCCTCTTCGTCCTTCTTCGTATGGATGTGACACGGTAAATCAAACACATCATTTCCTGCTTGATCCTTTACCTTCTTAGGGGGCCAAGGCCCTTTAGATTTTCCTTTAAACTTTCCATGAGCCACTGCTGCAATCTCACCGGGTGCTACAGGCTCGGCCTTATGCTTCTGTTTCCGATTGGACTTACCTCCACCGGCATCTTGGCCGACTGGTTTCCCCTTTCCGCTGCGGAGTCGATCCTCTTCTTCTTTGTTAGCGTACCGGGTGGCTATTTCCATCATCCGAGTCAGAGTCATATCTCTAGCCCGACCGAACTTCAGGACCAGCTCACGGTGTTTGACGCCTTCCTTGAAGGCACACACTGCTTGATGCTCTGATACATTTTCTACAGTGTGATGCATAGTGGTACACCTCTGAATGAAATCTCTCAGAGTCTCATTCGGCTTCTGCACACAATGCTGCAACTCTGTCAACCCTGCTGGGCGCTTGCAAGTGCCTTCAAAAGTTCTGATGAACACTTGAGCAAGCTGTCCCCAACTGTAAATACTACCTGGGGTTAACTGAGTCAACCACGCTCTGGCCGACCATTCTAAAATCAAAGGAAGATGCTTCATCACCACTTCATCATTTCCACCACCAATCTACACAGCCACTCGGTAATCCTCAAGCCAAGTTTCAGGCTTGGACTCCCCAGTGAACTTACTAACTCCAGTCGCTAGCCTAAAGTTGGGAGGAATCACTGCAGCCCTGATGGCTCTGCTGAAACACTCTGGACCCGAAACATGAACTCTGCTGCCAGTCGAATGATCTCTGCCAGGGTCTTCTCCATGTTCTCTGTTCCGGTCGACTAGACCTTGAACGAGGATACATCTTGCATCAAATCCTGGCTCTCTTGGGTCGACTGGTGCTCTGCGCTCGCCACTGTGATGGCGTCTATCATCGTACTGCCGAGGCACATATGATGCACTCCTCGGAGGAGGTGTGGGCACTCGACGACGATTGCGCGGTCGAGTCGGTGATCATATTGCCTGCGGCCTTCATGCCGCGGAGGCGATCTTGGACTGTGGGCCGACTGAACCGTATCGGCTACCATGGATCTACTATGAATCCTATTCCACGACTGAGACACTGTTGTGTTCTGTTCCCCTGCCGCCCGCAGTAAGGCCCGGATATGCATCAAACCTCTGCCAGCCTCCGACTGGGAAGGTTGAATTGACTCTGCTATCCGGGCCGCAGCTGTGAGATTTTGAATTGGAGTGCGGTATACCTTAGGTGGAGGCAGGAAAAGCTGTCGTCGACTGGATTCGGGGATCCGCTCCTGAGCACGCTCGTCGAGAGCGCGCTGGAGGTTCTCCAGTTGAGTGTGCTCAGCCAAATTAGCCAAGCGCACCTGTTCCAAGGCCCGAGCCTCGGGGGTTTCTCCAACGATGGGCATGTGGAGTGCATCCATGTTGTGGCAACGAAGTTCTTCCCTCTGCTATAAAGAAAGGGGTTCGGGATGGTATTCCTCGTGGATGCGCGACGGATTGTCACCACCATCTCTGCCGTCTTCACGGCAGAAACCATGCAGACTACATGGTCCATCGACCATCAAGACTTCAGCCGCAGGGTTGCTGCTATCGCACTCGGATGCGGTCTCGGCGGAGCCAGTCGACAGATCGAACAGGCCACGGAGAGTTTCGTCGGGCTCGATTGCCGCGACTTGATGGGTGGCCGAATGTCGAGCCACCGCAGAAGCTGCGACTGACCGGATCACTTGCGGCGGTGAACAGCGGGGAGGGAAGACACCATCGGAGCCAACCGATACTGGGTCGACGGCTGCCGGAGAAGGACGCCGCGAATGCACGCGCGAAAGTGCGTCGCCCTCGGACGGGGAGCACCTCGACATCAAGAGGAGCTTCCTGAAGCCAAGAGGAGTCGTCGGCAATGAAAACGAGCGCTCCCAGACGGATCTCGCGGCCCTCAGCCAATCCACCGCCGGAAACCATGATGATGATGATCAGAAAAATTGCAACTTCACCAACACGTCGCTAAGACACCTGCCCCAAGGTGGGCGCCAACTGTCGTGGTTCTAAGACTGACAGTAGAAAGGGGGGTAGGTATGGAGAGGCAAGATCTCAGCTATGGTGTAGGTGTACACACGAGATATACGAGTTCAGGCCCTTCTCGGAGGAAGTAATAGCCCTACGTCTCGGAGCCAGGAGGCGGTCGACCGGATTATATGTGTGATATTACAGGGGTTGCGAACCCTTGTCCCAGAGGAGGGGGTGGCTTATATAGAGTGCGCTAGGACCCCAGCCATCCTCCATTACAAGGGGCTTAATGTACATAAAGTAGGGGCGTTACTGATAATGCCAGCCTTATTAAAGATCTTAAAGACTATGGAGTGAATGTCCGACCATTGCAGAACTGAGTGACTCCTGGCTTCAGTAGGTCGAGTGATTCCTCATATGGTCGAGTGACAACAGGCAGGGGGACGCCCGAGTGATATGACTGGTCGAGTGGATTGCACTCAACATCTTTGACTAGGGGTTCTTCGTTGCCTCTTGGACTTCTTATCTTCTAGGGTAGTGACCTTGGGTAGGATGAGTAGGTCAGGCCTATGACCCCAGCCCAGGTCTGTATCCTCATCAGCCACCACTCGTCGTCCTTCTCCTTTGCGGCAAGCTTGGCCGCAACCGCTTGCTGGACGATGAGGTCATCGACCTCGTTGTCATGGTGCCGGCGCTCCGCCTCCTCGCGCAAGCTCCGCTCGGCAATGGCGGCCGTGACCACGTCGAAATCGGCCATGAAATCTTGGCCCACATGGCAGCTGGAGGCGGAAGGGTCTCACCGGCGGCGAGAAATGTGATGAGGGGAGTGGGGAATTGCAGAGAGACGTGTCGGCGGGGGGGGGGGGGATAGGGTTTCGGCCTGGAAATGCACTATGAACCCGCAGATATATATATACTACTTGGGGGGGCGGTTTGCGGACGCGGTAAAAAATTTACGGGCCGGGCGAGTATACGGGATCTGGCCAGAAAATTGGGCTGAGCCCGTATACTCGCTGGAATTTTGCGGGTTTGCGACTTTTGCGGGGTCTGCTAGAGTTGTTCTTATATCAATGCCGTAAAATTGTATAAAGAGAAACAAAAGTTTTTGGAAAGAATGGGACGGAAAATTTGTTGATCAAAATTTTAGGTGGGTTGCGGGAATATGCATAACCATACAATTTAAATAAGAAATTATCTCATAGGTATTGAAGTATAAAGTACTTTTGTGTAATTTTGTAAGGCCATAAGTAATAAGCACAATATATGACGTGTTTGTAGAAGATTGAAGAAAATATATGAATAATTCCTACATCATAGAAAACATACATTATAGGCTATGGTATAGCATTTAGCATTAACATTCCAACATTTATTTTTCCAATAATTATTAATTGCAGGTATTATGATGAAGTACACAAAAATTTGAAAAATGCACTTTACCTGAACCAAATACCACCATGGCTGCCGCAGTACACAAGTGAAGCGGTTATTTCCCACCATTACAGTGGTACCATAGCATCAATCCATCATAAACCTTATAAGAATCCTCCATCAGATGATTGTTTGTTTGAAAATAACTATTCAATGACAAAACATAAGCGCAGAGTTAATATCTACTCCTAATGGATGAGTTGGTTGAATAGTATCCACCACTTTCGTCTAGTTTTTTTGTCTCCCCTGCCACCACCACTCTCCGCGTTTGTGTATTTTTCTCTTAATTTTTTTAGGAAAGCAACACTTTCCTAACGTACAAAAAATCACAAACTAAACATTCCTAATTTATCCAAATCAACCGATCTCTCTTATTAATGCAATTTATTTTAGGAAACAAATAACGGATTTTCTAAAAAAATAACGAGTTTTCTGGAAACAAATAAACCTCATCATGAAAACATTGATGTACCTATTTAATAAATAACCTCATCATGATATTAGGAGTAGAGATTTTTCTCTCCACTCTTTCCTTGTAAACCAACACTTTCCTAAGGTACAAAATATGACAGGTCTAACTTTCCTAACTTACCTAAATCAATCAATTCGTCCCATCAATGCAATTTTTTTAGTAAATAAAAATAATGAAATTTAAGGAAACAAATAACGGAATTTAAGGAAAATTCCGATTGACTACTTCACCGATATACATTTGAACCACAGAAACTTTCCTAACATACCAAAATCTACAAATCCATCTCATCAATTCGATTTTCATTATAAAATAAATAATGTATTTTAAGGAAACAAATCTCTACTCCTAATGGGTGAGTTGGTTGAATAGTATCCACCATTTTCATCTAGTTTTTTTTGTCTGGTTTTTTTTCGTCTCCCCTCCCACCTCCACTCTCCACGTTGGTTTATTTTTCTCTTATTTTTTTAGGAAAGCAACACTTTCCTAACCTACAAAAAATCACAGACTGAACTTGCCTAATTTATCCAAATCAACCGATCTCCATTATTAATGCAATTTATTTTAGGAATCAAATAACGGATTTTCTGAAAACAAATAATGACTTTTCTGGAAACAAATAAACTTCATCATTAAAACAATTATGTACCTATTTAATAAATAATCTCATCATGATATTAGGAGTAGAGATTTTTGTCTCCACTCTTTCCTTGTAAACCAACACTTTCCTAAGGTACAAAAGATCACAGGTATAACTTTCCTAACTTACCAAAATCAACCGATTCCTCCCATCAATGCAATTTGTTTAGTACATAAAAATAACAAATTTTGAGGAAACAAATAACAGAATTTAAGGAAAAATCCGATTGTCTACTTGACCGATATATATTTGAACCACAGACCTAACTTTCCTTACTTACCAATATCAATCAATCCATCTCATCAATGTGATTTCATTAAAATTTAAATAATGGATTTTAAGGAAACAAATCTCTGAAAACAAATCTCTCATAAACTCTATACTTAAAACAACCGGAAAGATCTATCTCTTATTGAAAAAGGCTTTCGCCCCGCTTTATATTATAAAGCAAACCGCCCAAACCAAGCATACAACAAGGTTCCATCCAAGCCCACACACACGCACACGGAGGTCCATAGGTACACAAATAAGTCACAAGGGTCAATGCTGAGGGCACAACACAACAAGCCCTAAGCACACACATCACAGCACAAAGCTACCAGACGGCCTAGTCAGGCTCTGGCGGAGGGGGCAGCAGCGGGGGGGGGGGGGGCATGCGGAGTGCCATCGAGCGAAGGTCGGTGAGGAGGGTGGTGATGACGTCCCGGTCCTGGGGGCGGCTAAGCGGCCGCCAAAGCTGCAAGTAACCACACATTTTGAAGATAGCGTCAGTCGCACGTCGAAGAGGCACCTTCTGAATGACAAGCTTGTTGCGAATGTTCCAAAGCGTCCAGGCGAGGATCCCAATGCAAATCCATCTAATATGGCGGTAGCGAGTAGGGTAGGCGTTGAGTTCCCCAAGTAAGTCGGGGAAGTTGGTATTGCACCACTGTCCACCGACCGTTTCGCAGAAGCAAGCCCACATGAACTGGGCAGTAGAGCACGAGAAGAAGATGTGGTTAGCATCCTCGATTGTGCCACAGACGGGACACCTCCCATCGCCCGGGCCGTTACACTTGAGGACTTCAACCCCAGAGGGGAGGCGTCCACGGATCCATTGCCACAGGAAGATCCTGATCTTCAAAGGGAGGCGGATGTCCCAGATCAGGCTAAAGGGTTCCGGGGCGTCGAAGGCGCGATGGCGGCGTACAAGGACTTCATGGAGAAGCGGCCAGACGGCTCAAGGTGCCAAGAAATGGCATATTGGTCCTCCTCGACGTTCATCGGCATAAGGGCCACATCTTGGAGGAGGGAGCCCCAAGCAGCCACTTCGAGGGGGCCGAAGGGGCGACGAAAAGCAAGACGCCCTAAGTCAATAAGGGCCGTCTCGACAAAGACCCGAGGGTCGGCCACAATGGCAAAGAGTCCTGGGAATCGCACAGCCAAGGGGGAGTCCCCTAGCCATCGGTCGAACCAGAACAGGGTCGAGGACCCGGAGCCAACAGAGATGGACGTGCCGATGCGGAGGACGGGCAGAAGCTGGATCACGGACTGCCAGAACTGGGATCCACCCATACGCTGGCAAAAGGCCAGAGGTTGGACCCTAAGGTATTTATTAGGGATGATGGTAAGCCAGAGGCCTCCCTCCCCATTGGCGATATGCCACAGCCAGCAGGTCAGGAGAGCAATGTTCATGGGACGAGATGACAAGATTGTTGGGGAACATAGTAATTTCAAATTTTTCCTACGCACACGCAAGATCATGGTGATGCATAGCAATGAGAGGGGAGAGTGTTGTCCACATACCCTAGTAGACCGAAAGCGGAAGCGTTAGAACAACGCGGTTGATGTAGTCGTACGTCTTCACGGCCTGACTGATCAAGCACAGAAACTACGGCACCTCCGAGTTATAGCACACGTTCATCTCGATGATGATCCCCGTACTCCGATCCAGCAGAATGTCAGGGAAGAGTTCCGTCAGCACGACGGCATGGTGACGATCTTGATGTTCTACCATCGCAGGGCTTCGCCTAAGCACCGCAATATTATCGAGGAGGACTATGGTGGAGGGGGGCACCGCACATGGCTAAGAGATCAAGAGATCAATTGTTGTCTAGAGGTTCCCCCCTTCCCCCGTATATAATGAAGCCAAGGAGGAGGGGGCGGCCGGCCTAGGAGGGGGCGCGCCAAGGGGAGTCCTACTCCCACCGGGAGTAGGACTCCCTTCTTCCTTGTTTGACTAGGAGAAGGGGGGAAGGAGGAGGGAGAGAGGAAGGAAAGGGGGGGCGCCGCCCCCTCTCCTTGTCCTATTCGGACTAGGGGGAAGGGCGTGCGGCCCAGCCCTTGCCTCCTCTCTTCTTCTCCACTAAGGCCCATGTAGGCCCATTAAGCCCCCGGGGGGTTGCGGTAACCCTCCGGTACTCCGGTAAAATCCCGATTTCACCCGGAACACTTTCGACATCCAAACATAGGCTTCCATATATCAATCTTCATGTCTCGACCATTTCGACACTCCTCGTCATGTCGGTAATCACATCCGGCACTCCGAACAAACTTCGGTACATCAAAACTCATAAACTCATAATATAACTGTCATCGAAACCTTAAGTGTGCGGACCCTACGGGTTCGAGAACTATGTAGACATGACCTAGAACTATTTCTGTTCAATAACCAATAGCGGAACCTAGATGCTCATATTGGGTCCTACATATTCTTCGAAGGTCTTTATCGTTCAAACCGCATAACAACATACGTTGTTCCATTTGTCATCGGTATGTTACTTGCCCGAGATTCGATCGTCGGTATCTCAATACCTAGTTCAATCTCGTTACCGGCAAGTCTCTTTACTCGTTACGTACTGCATCATTCTATAACTAACTCATTTGCTACATTGCTTGCAAGGCTTATAGTGATGTGCTTTACCGAGAGGGCCCAAAGATACCTCTCCGACAATCGGTGTGACAAAACCTAATCTCAAAATACGCCAACTGAACATGTACCTTGGGAGACACCTGTAGAGCTCCTTTATAATCACCCAGTTACGTTGTGACGTTATGTAGCACACAAAGTGTTCCTCTGGTAAACGGGAGTTGCATAATCTCATAGTTGTAGGAACTTGTATAAGTCATGAAGAAAGCAATAGCAACATACTAAACGATCAAGTGCTAAGCTAACGGAATGGGTCAAGTCAATCACATCATTCTCCTAATGATGTGATCCCGTTAATCAAATGAGAACACATGCCTATGGTTAGGAAACATAACCATCTTTGATTAATGAACTAGTCAAGTAGAGGCATACTAGTGAGATTAAGTTTGTCTATGTATTCACACATGTATCATGTTTCCGATTAATACAATTCTAGCATGAATAATAAACATTTATCTTGATATGAGGAAATAATAACAACTTTATTATTGCCTCTAGGGCATATTTCCTTCAGTCTCCCACTTGCACTAGATTCAATAATCTAGATTACACAGTAATGATTCTAACACCCATGGAGTCTTGGTGCTGATCATGTTTTGCTTGTGGAAGAGGCTTAGTCAATGGGTCTACAACATACAGATCCATATGTATCTTGCAAATCTCTATGTCTTCCACCTGGACTTGGTCCCGGATGGAATTGAAGAGTCTCTTGCTGTGCTTGGTCCTCTTGTGAAATCTGGATTCCTTTGCCAAGGCAATTGCACCAGTATTGTCACAGAAGATCTTCATTGGTCCCGATGCACTAGGTATGACACCTAGATCAGAAGTGAACTCCCTCATCCAGACTCCTTCATTTGCTGCTTCCGAAGCAGCTATGTACTCCGCTTCGCATGTAGATCTCGCTACGACGCTTTGTTTAGAACTGCACCAACTGACAGCTTCACCGTTCAATATAAACACGTATCCGGTTTGCGATTTAGAATCGTCCGGATCAGTGTCAAAGCTTGCATCGACGTAACCATTTATGACTAGCTCTTTGTCACCTAAATAAACGAGAAACATATCCTTAGTCCTTTTCAGGTATTTTAGGATATTCTTGACCGCTATCCAGTGATCCACTCCTGGATTACTTTGGTACCTCCCTGCCAAGCTTATTGCTAAGCATACATCAGGTCTAGTACACAGCACTGCATACATGATAGAGCCTATGGCTTAAGCATAGGGAACATCTTTCATTTTCTCTCTATCTTCTGCTGTGGTCGGGCATTGAGTCTGACTCAACTTCACACCTTGTAATACAGGCAAGAATCCTTTCTTTGCCTGATCCATTTTGAACTTTTTCAAAACATTATCAAGGTATGTGCTTTGTGAAAGTCCAATCAAGCGTCTCGATCTATCTCTATAGATCTTGATGCCCAATATATAAGCAGCTTCACCGAGGTCTTTCATCGAAAAACTTTAATTCAAGTATCCCTTTATGCTATCCAAAATTCTATGTCATTTCCAATTAACAATATGTCATCTACATATAATATCAGAAATGCTACAGAGCTCCCACTCACTTTCTTGTAAATACAGGCTTCTCCAAAAGTCTGTATAAAACCATATGCTTTGATCACACTATCAAAGCGTTTATTCCAACTTTGAGAGGCTTGCACTAGTCCATAAATGGATCGCTGGAGCTTGCACACTTTTTTAGCACCTTTTGGATCGAAAAAACCTTCTGGTTGCATCATATACCACTCTTCTTCCAGAAATCCATTCAGGAATGCAGTTTTGACATCCATTTGCCATATTTCATACTCATCAAATGCGGCAATTGCTAACATGATTCGGACAGACTTAAGCATCGCTACGGGTGAGAAAGTCTCATCATAGTCAACCCCTTGAACTTGTCGAAAACCTTTCTCAACAAGTCGAGCTTTGTAGACAGTATCATCACCATCAGCGTCAGTCTTCTTCTTGAAGATCCATTTATTCTAGATGGCTTGCCGATCATCGGGCAAGTCAACCAAAGTCCATACTTTGTTCTCATACATGGATCCCATCTCAGATTTCATGGCCTCAAGCAATTTTGCGGAATCTGGGCTCATCATCGCTTCCTCATAGTTCGTAGGTTCACCATGGTCAAGTAACATGACTTCCAGAATAGGATTACCGTACCACTCTGGTGCGGATCTTACTCTGGTTGACCTACGAGGTTCAGTAGTAACTTGATCTGAAGTTTCATGATAAATATCATTAGCTTCCTCACTGATTGGTGTAGTTGTCACAGGAACTGGTTCTTGTGATGAACTACTTTCCAATAAGGGAACAGGTATAGTTACCTCATCAAGTTCTACTTTCCTCCCACTCACTTCTTTCAAGAGAAACTCCTTCTCTAGAAAGGATCTGAATTTAGCAACAAAAATCTTGCCCTCGGATCTGTGATAGAAGGTGTACCCAATAGTCTCTTTTGGGTATCCTATGAAGACACATTTCTCCGATTTGGGTTCAAGCTTATCTGGTTGAAGTTTCTCCACATAAGCATCGCAGCCCCAAACTTTAAGAAACGACAACTTTGGTTTCTTGCCAAACCACAGTTCATAAGGCGTCGTCTCAACGGATTTTGATGGTGCCCTATTTAACGTGAATGCGGCCGTCTCTTAAGAATGACCCCAAAACGATAGCGGTAAATCAGTAAGAGACATCATAGATCGCACCATATCTAGTAAAGTACGATTACGACATTCGGACACACCATTTTGTTGTGGTGTTCCGGGTGGCGTGAGTTGTGAAACTATTCCGCATTGCTTCAAATGTAAACCAAACTCGTAACTCAAATATTCTCCTCCACGATCAGATCATAGAAATTTTATTTTCTTGTTACGATGATTTTTCACTTGACTCTAAAATTCTTTGAACTTTTCAAATGTTTCAGACTTGTGTCTCATCAAGTAGATATACCCATATCTGCTCAAATCATCTGTGAAGATTAGAAAATAACGATACCCGCCGCGAGCCTCAATATTGATTGGACCACATACATCAGTGTGTATGATTTCCAATAAATCAGTTGCTCGCTCCATAGTTCTGGAGAATGGCATTTTAGTCATCTTGCCCATGAGGCACGATTCGCAAGTACCAAGTGATTCATAATCAATTGATTCCAGATGTCCATCAGTATGGAGTTTCTTCATGCGCTTTACACCAATATGACCCAAACAACAGTGGCACAAATAAGTTGGACTATCATTATCAACTCTGCATCTTTTGGCTGCAACACTATGAATATGTGTATCACTACTATCGAGATTTAATAAAAATAGACCACTCTTCAAGGGTGCATGACCATAAAAGATATTACTCATATAAATAGAACAACCATTATTCTCTGATTTAAATGAATAATCGTCTCGCATCAAACAAGATCCAGATATAATCTTCATGCTCAACGCTGGCACCAAATAACAAGTATTCAGGTCTAAAACTAATCCCGAAGGTAGATGTAGAGGTAGCGTGCCGACCGTGATCACATCGACTTTGGAACCATTTCCCACGCGCATCGTCACCTCGTCCTTAGCCCATCTTTGCTTAATCCGTAGTCCCTGTTTGGAGTTGCAAATATTAGTAGCAGAACCAGTATGAAATACTAAGGTGCTACTGCGAGCATTAGTAAGGTACACATCAATAACATGTATATCACATATTCCTTTGTTCACCTTGCCATCCTTCTTATCCGCCAAATACTTGGGGCAGTTCCGCTTCAAATGTCGATCGCTTGTAAGAGAAGCACTCAGTCTCAGGCTTAGGTCCAGATTTGGGTTTCTTCTCTTGAGCAGCAACTTGCTTGCTGTTCTTCTTGAAGTTCCCCTTCTTCTTCCCTTTACCCTTTTTCTTGAAACTGGTGGTCTTATTGACCATCAACACTTGATGCTCCTTCTTGATTTCTACCTCCATGCCTTTAGCATTGCGAAGAGCTCGGGAATAGTCGTGTCCATCCCTTGCATATTATAGTTCATCACGAAGCTCTTGTAGCTTGGTGGCGTGATTGAATAATTCATCAATGACACTATCATCGTGAAGATTAACTCCCGGTTTAATAAAGTGATTATTATACCCAGACATTTTGAGTATATGTTCACTGACAGAACTATTCTCCTCCATCTTACAGCTATAGAACTTATTGGAGACTTCATATCTCTCCATCCGGGCATTTTCTTGAAATATTAACTTCAACTCCTGGAACATCTCATATGCTCCATGACGTTCAAAACGTCGTTGACGACCCGGTTCCAAGCCGTAAAGCATGGCACACTAAACTATCGAGTAGTCATCAGCTTTGCTCTGCCAGACATTCTTAACGTCGTCAGTTGCATCTGCAGTAGGCCTAGCACCCAGCGGTGCTTCCAGAACGTAATTCTTCTGTGCAGCAATGAGGATAATCCTCAAGTTACGGACCCAGTCTGTGTAATTTCTACCATCATCTTTTAACTTAGCTTTCTCAAGGAACGCATTAAAATTCAACGGAACAACAGCACGAGCCATCTATCTACAACAAACATAGACAAGCAAAATACTATCAGGTACTAAGTTCATGATAAATTTAAGTTCAATTAATCATATTACTAAAGAACTCCCACTTAGGCAGACATCTCTCTAGTCATCTAAGTGATCACGTGATCCAAATCAACTAAACCATGTCCGATCATCACGTGAGATGGAGTAGTTTTCAATGGTGAACATCACTATGTTGATCATATCTTCTATATGATTCACGTTCGACCTTTCGGTCTCCGTGTTCCGAGGCCATATCTGTATATGCTAGGCTCGTCAAGTTTAACCTGAGTATTCTGCGTGTTCAACTGTTTTGCACCCGTTGTATTTGAACGTAGAGCCTATCACACCCGATCATCATGTGGTGTCTCAGCACAAAGAACTTTCGCAACGGTGCATACTCAGGGAGAACACTTCTTGATAATTAGTGAGAGATCATCTTAAAATGCTACCATCAAACAAAGCAAGATAAGATGCATAAAGGATAAACATCACATGCAATCAATATAAGTGATATGATATGGGCATCATCATCTTGTGCTTGTGATCTCCATCTCCAAAGCACCGTTGTGATCACCATCGTCACCGGCGCGACACCTTGATCTCCATCGTAGCATCATTGTCGTTACACCATCGATTGCTTCTACGACTATCGCTACCGCTTAGTGATAAAGTAAAGCAATTACAGGGCGTTTGCATTTCATATAATAAGGTGACAACAATATGGCTCCTGCCAGTTGCCGATAACTTCGGTTACAAAACATGATCATCTCATACAATAAAATATAGCATCACGTCTTGACCATATCACATCACAACATGCCCTGCAAAACCAAGTTAGACGTCCTCTACTTTGTTTTTGCAAATTTTACGTGGCTGCTATGGGGTGAGCAAGAACCGTTCTTACCTACGCATCCAAACCACAATGATAGTTCGTCAAGTTAGTGTTGTTTAACCTTCACAAGGACCGGGCGTAGCCACACTCGGTTCAACTAAAGTTGGAGAAACAGACACCCGCCAGCCACCCGTGTGCAAAGCACGTCGGTAGAACCAGTCTCGCGTAAGCGTACGCGTAATGTCGCTCCGGGCCGCTTGATCCAACAATACCGCCGAACCAAAGTATGACATGCTGGTAAGCAGTATGACTTGTATCACCCACAACTCACTTGTGTTCTACTCGTGCATATAACATGTACGCATAAAACTAGGCTCGGATGCCACTGTTGGGGAACGTAGTAATTTCAAAATTTTCCTACGCACATGCAAGATCATGGTGATGCATAGCAACGAGAGGGGAGAGTGTTGTCCACATACACTCGTAGACCGAAGGCGGAAGCGTTAGAACAACACAGTTGATGTAGTCGTACGTCTTCACGGCCCGACCGATCAAGCACCGAAACTACGGCACCTCCGAGTTCTAGCACACGTTCAGCTCGATGATGATCCCCGTACTCCGATCCAGCAGAATGTCGGGGAAGAGTTCCGTCAGCACGATGGCATGGTGACGATCTTGATGTTCTACCGTCGCAGGGCTTCGCCTAAGCACCGCTCCAATATTATCGAGGAGGACTATGGTGGAGGGGGGCACCGCACACTGATAAGAGATCAAGAGATCAATTCTTGTCTAGAGGTGCCCCCTACCCCGTATATAAAGGAGCCAAGGGGGAGGGGGCGGCCGGCCTAGGACGGGCATGCCAAGGGGAGTCCTACTCCCACCGGGAGTAGGACTCCCTCCTTCCTTGTTGGACTAGGAGAAGGGGAAAGAGGAGGGAGAGAGGAAGGAAAGGGGGGCGCCGCCCACCTCTCCTTGTCCTATTTGGACTAGGGGGGAGGGGCGCGCGGCCCAGCCCTTGCCTCCTCTCCTCTTCTCCACTAAGGCCCATGTAGGCCCATTAAGCCCCCGGGGGGTTCCGGTAACCCTCCGGTACTCTGGTAAAATCCCGGTTTCACCCGAAACACATCCGACATCCAAACATAGGCTTCCAATATATCAATCTTCATCTCTCGACCATTTCGATACTCGTCGTCATGTCCATAATCACATCCGGGACTCCGAACAAACTTCGGTACACCAAAACTCATAAACTCATAATATAACTGTCATTGAAACCTTAAGTGTGCGGACCCTACGGGTTCGAGAACTATGTAGACATGACCTAGAACTATAGCGGAACCTAGATGCTCATATTGGCTCCTACATATTCTACGAAGATCTTTATCGGTCAAACACATAACAACATACATTGTTCCCTTTGTCATCGGTATGTTACTTGCCCGAGATTCGATCGTCAGTATCTCAATTCCTAGTTCAATCTCGTTATCGGCAAGTCTCTTTACTTGTTACGTAATGCATCATTCCATAACTAACTCATTAGCTACATTGCTTGCAAGGCTTATAGTGATGTGCATTACCGAGAGGGCCCAGAGATACCTCTCAGACAATCGGAGTGACAAAACCTAATCTCGAAATACGCCAACTCGACATGTACCTTTGGAGACACCTGTAGAGCTCCTTTATAATCACCCAGTTTCGTTGTGACGTTTGGTAGCACACAAAGTGTTCCTACGGTAAACGGGAGTTGCATAATCTCATAGTTGTAGGAACTTGTATAAGTCATGAAGAAAGCAATAGCAACATACTAAACGATCAAGTGCTAAGCTAACGGAATGGGTCAAGTCAATCACATCATTCTCCTAATGATGTGATCCCGTTAATCAAATGACAACACATGTCTATGGTTGGGAAACATAACTATCTTTGATTAATGAGCTAGTCAAGTAGAGGCATACTAGTGACATTAACTTTGTCTATGTATTCACACGTGTATCATGGTTCCGGTTAATACAATTCTAAAATGAATAATAAACATTTATCATGATATGAGGAAATAAATAATAACTTTATTATTGCCTCTAGAGCATATTTCCTTCAAAGATCCCAAGGCCACCCTGGTATTTGAGTTTGCAAATGTCGGGCCTGCTCACCATATGATACTTCTGCTTGTCTACCTCGCCCACCCAATAGAACCTAGACTGGTATTTAGCGACCTCCTGATGGAGGGTCTCATGGAGGCTGTAGAAGCTCATGAGAAACCATAGAACGCTAGCAAGCGAGGAGTTGATCAGAATCACCCTGGCGGCTTTCAACAACCATCGCCCCCGCCAGGGTTCAACCCGATGCTGCATCCTAGTCACCGTCGGACGGAGATCAGCCACGGTGAGCCTGGAGTCACTAATAGGTATCCCGAAGTAGGTCGTGGGGAAGGAACCCAGGTAGCAGTTCAGCTGGTCCGCAATGGACAACGCCTCCTCCGGAGGATAGCCAATGAACATCACTTCGCTCTTATCGAAGTTAATGGTGAGCCCAGACATTTGTTGGAAACACAGGAGGAGGAACTTTAGGTTGGTGATGTCGGACGCGGAGCCCTCCACCATAACTATTGTGTCATCCGCATATTGGAGGAGGGAGACCCCTCCCCCACCCACAAGTTGAGGGGACAACGTCGCGGAGATGGCCACAAGCTTTGGCCTTATCAAGAATGACCGCGAGGGCATCGACAACCATGTTGAATAGGAACGGGGAGAACGGATCGCCCTGGCGAACCCCACATAAGGTTGGAAAGTAAGGTCCGATCTCGCCGTTGATGTTGACCGTCATCCGACCGCAGGTGACTAGTTGCATAACGTGGGTCACCCATCGGTCGTCGAAACCCTTATGAAGCAGAACTTCCCGAAGGAAGGGCCAGTGGACAGTGTTGTAGGCTTTGTGGAAGTCTAACTTTGGGAAGACCGTGCGGTGGTGTTTGGAGTGGACTTCATGGAGGACCTTGTGAAAGACCAGCACCCCATCCAAAATGAACCGGTCTTGGATGCAGGCGGATTGGTTGGGGTGGGTGACAGAGTCCGCAAGAAGGGTCTCCCTATTGGTGTACCCTTTAGCCAAGATCCTGAAGATCACGTTGATCACCGTGATCTGGCGGAATTGGCGAATGTTGGAGGCCCCCGGTACCTTGGGGATGAGGATAATGACCCTGTAGTCCATGGTCCTAGAGAAGAACTCGTCGAAGAGGGCCATGACCTCCAGTTTGATGGTTTGCCAGAACGTTTTGAAGAATGAGACTGGCAATCCATCCGGGCTCGGTGCCGAGGAGGGGTTCATGTCCTCGATCGCCGCTAGAACCTCATCCTCCGAGAAGGGGGCCACCAAGGCAGTGTTGGCCTCGCCGGAAACTAGCTGGGCACTCAACTAGGTGTCGGGAGCTAGTGTAGCCCCACCCCGAGGGGTGGGGGAGAAAAGGGCTTTATAAAAGCCGTGTACATGGGCTCGGATGTCCGAGGGGTGAGTGAACTGAGTATCGCCGTCCCATAGAGAGTGGATGGAATTCCGACGACGCCGGCCATTGGCGATCGCCTTGAAGTAAGCCGTGTTAGCGTCACCATGGAGCACCCACCGTTGGGTGCCGCGTAGCTGCCAGTAAGCCACTTCATCAGAGCTGGTCCTCAAGATCATATCTCAGCATCCACTCGTCTGGAGAGACCCCGGACGAGTCAGCGCGAGCGTCCAGGGCCTGGATGGCACATAGGAGGGCCTTCTTGCACTCACGAAGATCACGACCAAGGTTCACGCCCACCCATTCATAAATTGGCAGGCCAACTTGGCGCAGAACTGCCAAGAGTCAACGGCGGACATGGCACGGTGAGGAGCATCGCGCGCGGCGATCCACTTGGCCGCAATGGCCTCGCGGAATCTGGCCTGGTTGAGCCAGAAGAGCTCAAACCGGAACCAAGGAGGGACGGGGGGCGTTCATCCGCGGAGGAGAGGAGGAGGGGGACGTGGTCGGGCCTGATCCGGGTGAGAGCCTGTAACAAGGCCAGGGGACATCTAAGCTCCCAATCCGGAGGGACTAGGACGCGGTCCAGAACGGACTGCGTCGGGTTCGCCTGGCGGTTGGTCCAGGTGAACCGGGCCCCCGTTCGCTCAAGCTCACGGAGGCCAAGCTCCGCCATGCAGTCGTTAAACATCTGCATCCGGGGACGGTTAACCCTGTTGTTATTCTTCTCATCCAGAAAGGAGATGAGGTTAAAGTCACCTCCCACGACCACTTGGAGGGAGAAAGCAGAGATCTTTTGTTGCAGCTCAGCGAGGAAGGTCGGGGAGCGACGGTGGTCCGCCGGTCTGTAGACAATGATGACCTCCCACTTGAAATTGAGAGCCCGCTCGATGATCTCCATACTGACAAAGAACTCGCCCCGGTACATACCACCCACCTCAAAGGTGGCATCCTTCACACCTAACAGGATGCCACCCGAATGGCCATTGTTCCGACTAGAAGGGAGCCAATGCCAGGCAAATAGGTGGGAGCTAAGGCTGTCAAGCTCGGGGAGACAAAACTCCATGCACATGGTTTCTTGGATTGCAATGATGTCTAAGTGTTCATCGCGGATGTACTCAACTAGCTGGCGGCGGCGGCCGTCATGGCCGAAGCTGCGGATGTTCCAGAAGAGGGCGCGCATCTAAACCGCCATAGAGGGGATACTTGACCCCAGGAGAGTGGATGGGCTGTCAGCTCTGGCCTGGCGATCTTGAGCGAAAAGTCGACCATGGATTTCCTCGGTGGCATCGAGAAGGAGGCTGGGGCGCATGAGTGCGGAGGAGGTGGGCCCGGGTTTCAGTGAGTTTCTCGTCAAGGATCTCGCGGGCCTGGATAGCCGCAATCTGCTCTAAGAGGGGACACACTTCCCCCCTGAAAACTATAGACGAGTCTAGGGCCACCTTGGCAAGGCGGCCGAGCGGGACCGCTTCGAGCGCAGAAAACGAACAGCTGGAAGAACTGGAGGGGATGTCGGTCGCACCTGTCTCGAGGTTTCGGGCCGCAGCCCGGATCTCAGCCCGCTCGGAGATGTACGGCACCGGGAAGCCGGCCGGGCGGTCCACGTCGAGACGGGCACTGCGGTGGGAGGCAGTCACCGGAGTTGATGAGGCCCGAGCCCGACGGACGTACGTCACCGACCGAGGCGGGTGGGAGGCGACGGGGGTGACCACATCAGCGGAGGCCACCAGGAGAAGGCGAGGCGGGGACGCAGGCGCCGGAGGCTCCAGCAGGGCACCGGACCCCGCTAGGGCAGGAGAGGGCGGGTCCAGGGCCGGCAAGTCGACCTCCGGGACAGGAGCAGACACTGGGAAGGGGCGGGGGACGTCGGCGCGTCCTCCCTAGGGGGGTCCGCCGGGGGAGACCCGAGGGGAGGGGGTCCGACGCAGGCGAGTCCGACTGCAGCGGCGAAGGCACCGTCAGGGACGGAGGAGGCAGGGCGGCCGCGGGGCAGGGGCAGGGAGAACGCAACGAAAATGCCGGGAGGACGAGGAGACTAACGCTAGAGATGTCGCTGAGCTCGGCCAAAGAGGAGGGGGAGGGGACGGGCAGCGCGGCAGGGGCAGACTCATCGGAGGCCAACCCACGCGATCGGCTCACACCCGCACCCCCGCGTCCGGAAGGAGGGTCCGAAGGGTCACGCGAAGGGGAGCGGCTGCGGCCAGAGCGGTCGTCGTCATCCTCCGGGTCCTCGTGGCGGGAAGGGCACGGATGGAGGTAGTGGGAATCGTCGTGGTGGTCCGCATCGCACCCGCCAAAGTGGCCATCAGTGAGGTGTCGAGGGCGGCCGATGTGGTTGGGAGGCTCGGGGTAGATCTTGAGGTCGAAACCCTGGTCGTTGAAGAAAACCCGGACGGTGGCACGGAGGGTGGAGGAGTCAAGGCACTTGACCTTGACACAGACCTCCTCCTCCTTGCGGTGAGAGAGATCGTCCACCACCACCACCATGCCCAGGAGCTTGGACATACTACGGATCACCTCCTCAGAGCGAGCGATGTCGGGGAGGCCAGCTATGAGAATGCAAGCATTGTCCAACACGGCCACAGCCTTAGGGTCCATCAGGGGCCCAGAGATGTTGACGACGAGCTTGTTGAGGGCGAGGGTGATGTCGTCGCTACGGGTGCAGAGGCCCAGGCTAAGGGCATCAGGGAAGACCACGGTGAAGGAGCTGTCCGAGGTCGGAGTCACCTGCCAGTCCCAGACACGGCGGCAAAGGTGGTTGAGCTCGGCGTCGATCATCTCCGGAGAGGCGACCCCAGACCCCACAATGGTCACAACCGCAAGGAGTGATAGAGATGGGGGAGGGATGTCCTCCACCTTGATGTGGAAGAAGCCGAGACCCTCAATGCCGTGGCTGTACATCATGAGCTCCTCCGACACCGGGCGGTCCGGGCAAAGAGCCGCGGGGTGGCCTGACTCCTTGCAGAGGTAGCACATCGACGGGTTGGGGCACTCCACCTGGTAGTGGCCGACAATGCCACAGTTGAAACACGGAGGAGGATCGCGGGGGGCGCCGGAGACAGCCGCGACCGAGGATGCCGGAGTCGGGGCCTCGGAGTTGAGGGGGCGGCCAGGGCCCTTCCGCTTCTTCTTTTTGGCGCCTTGGCGGCCCCGAGCCCCAGTGCCTCCATTGACGGGGGGCATGCTCGGCTGGTTGCAGGGTGGCTGGTAGGGGCGAGGAGGAGCCGCATCGGCGACCATGGGAAGGGACCGGGAGGGCGACGACGACCGGCCACGGCCGCACGTGGGAGACGGGGAGCGGGGGCGGTCGCGGCGGCCGTCCCGCACGGCAGAACGCCGGTCCGCATCACGCGCCGGGGAGTGCCGGCCATGCCCGTGATACGTCTCCAACGTATCTATAATTTTTGGTTGTTCCATGCTATTATATTACCCCTTTTGGATGTTTATGGACTTTATTTTACACATTTATATCATTTTTGGGACTAACCTACTAACCGGAGGCCCAACCCGTATTGCTGTTTTTTTGCCTATTTCAGTATTTCGAAGAAAAGGAATATCAAACGGAGTCCAAACAGAATGAAACCTTCGGGAGCGTGATTTTTGGAACGAACGTGATCCAGAGGACTTGGAGTCACTACTAGGGAAAAGCCTATACACAGAATCTTAGCAGCACCGCGGTTCAAAATAGAGCGCTGCTGCTAAGTAGTTGTAGCGCGGGTTACATAAACTCGCTGCTGATAAAGATTTAGCGATGGCTTTCGACAAGAAACGCTGCTACAAATATCGACCGCGGTGTTCCCCAACTCTAAGTAGCAGAGCTGTCGCAATAACAGCGCTCTGCTAACTACGTAGTAGTAGCGCGGTTTCCTCGAGATCGCTGCTTTGGTAAGTTTCAAATTGCCACAATTTTTTGTCCCGATTAGCGATGGCGCCTTACGCAAAGCGCCATCTGCTAAGTTCTTAGCAGCAGCGCGTTTTATCTCCCGCGCTAGTGCTAACCCCACCAACCCCAACCCGTCCCTCCCCTTCCCCTTCCTTTTTTCCCTTCCCCCCTACCTCCCCATCTCCTCTCTTCCCTCCACCACATGCTCCCACTCTCACTCTTCTTCTTCTCAATACTTCTCCCCCATTACTCTCTCTCTCTTCTCTATCCACCTTCTCTCTCTTCATTACTCCTACATAACTACACCACCTCCATTAATTAATGCATCTCCTTTCACTTGTTCCTCCCCCCTCCACTAGTTGAAGTTGTCTCCTTCCAAATTAGGTAGCTAGGTAGATGTAGGATTTAGTTAAGTGACCTATTTGCCCCCTAACTAGATCTATCTTTGTCAAGAAGAGCTTTGTGCACTTTTGATCTCCCTACAACATCATCTCCGGCCATCGAGATAGAGGTGATGAAAATTTCATGCTTTTGCAAAATGGAAATGTGTTTATGTATGTGTGATATGTTTGTGGAAATTGTGTGTGTGGCATGAGTTGACGCTGCCAAATTGTGCTTTTGAGTTGCCTATGTTTTGCCGAAATGTCGATTTATTTCCGTTTCGGCGAATTTCGGGCAAACTCTAGATCCATATATGTCCTATTTTTAGGGAAGGTCATGCCAAATTTTTTTATGACTTTGATGCATGCATGCATTTTTACAATAAATTTTTTTATTATTACCGTGCAGAGTTGACGATGGTCAGTGGAACAATGGTGGACAGGTGGTTGCGGTCGGCGGTGCAAGACATGAAAGAAAATAACCGGACAGAGGTTTTATGTCCGTGTCGAAAATGCAAAGGAATAGTTTGGCTCGACCCCCATGACGATGGTCGTGTCGAAGCGCACCTGCTCATGACTGGTTTCATGGATGGCTATACTCGGTGGATAATTGAAGATGAGGATGCCGACGGGGCAGGCAATGATGACACGGGGCAAGACGAAGAGATGATCGATAATGGCGGCGGGAAGAGGCGGACATGGCGGCGGAGAAGTGGCGGACATGGCGGAGGAGAAGGGCGGACATGGCGGCGGAGAGAACGACATGGACTCCACGCAGCAGAGTTAAATCGGTACTAAGTTCAATTGTGCGGGACCCTCATGTTCAAGCATTGCTTCGCAAGGAGACAATCTTGAGAGAGCTGCTTCTAGAGAGGAGGCTAAGCTGGAGCAAGCGGTGGTAGACTCGAACACTCCATTGTATGATGGTTGCAATCTGAGGTGACCGGTTGAGTTTCACGCTCCAACTCCTCAAGACGAAGGCTAAAACAAATGGACCGACACTAGCCTCGATGAGCATCTCAAGTACCTAAAGGATGTTCTTCCCGCGGGTAATCTATGTCCTACTAGTGTTGATGAGGCCAAGAAGATCGTGTGCCCTCTTGATCTGCCACACGTTAGATACCATGCATGCATCAACGATTGCATAATTTATCGGAAGGAGCACGCGAAAAACAAGTTGTCCGGTGTGCAATGCTTCTCGATACAAGAAGGCCGGGAAGAAATGTCCCCAGAAAGTTGTATGGTACTTACCGATCACTCCCCGTCTTCAGAGGTATTTTGTAGATCCCAAGGAAGCAAAGCTAATGCGCTGGCACGTGGAGAGGAAGAAGCCCGACGATGGAGATGATCCGAAGCTGAGACACGTGAAGGATGGAAGCCAGTGGAGAGCGTTGAACAGCTTCTATCGGTATTTTGAATGTGATGCAAGGAACATCGTGCTCGGCGCGTGTACCGATGGCATGAATCCGTTTGGCAACCAGAACACCAACCATAGTACATGGCCCGTGTTTGTATGGATGTACAACCTCCCCCCTGGTTGTGCATGAAATCAAGTACATTCACATGAGCATGCTTATTCAAGGGTCGAAACAACCAGGAAATAATATTAATTTGTATCCGGGGCTACTTCAAGAGGAGTTAGACACGTTATGGAAAACACCGCCAAGACATGGGACGCCAAAGAAGGTGAGTATTTCAACATGAGAGCCACGCTGATCACGATAAAGGCAGGACTATCTCGATTACGGATATGTGGCAGGCCGGTGTGCCATGGATATTGCGGATGCACGCGTGCATGGATGATACAACGCCTCAGCAGAGCTAACGTCAAGGAAAGATGGCGGTCAGGAAAATCGTGTACATGGGGCATCGAAGATGGCTTGAACAGGACGACCCGTGGAGAAACCGTGGAGATCTATTCAATGGTCACGCTGAGCATCGAGGACCTCCACGTAAGCGGAGCGGTGCCGAAATCGATGAGCTGTTGAAAAACTGGAATGAGTGCCCCGCGCCGGGAAAGACGATGAGAAAGGCGCCGGAGCCGCTGCTGAAGGTATGGAAGACGAGGTCTGTGTTCTGGGACTTGGAGTACTGGCACAAACTCGATACACCTCATTGCCTTGATCAAATGCATATCTGTAAGAATGTCCTTGAGAGCTTGCTCGCAACACTGATGAACATGCCGGATAAGACCAAGGATGGGCCGAAGGCAAGAAAAGACTTGCAAGATTTGAAAATCAGGGAAGATCTGCACATGCCGCCCCGTAAAATGTCAGACGAGACAGAGACGGAGACAGAGGCACGGGAGAAGAAGGGCAAGAAATTAAAGAAAGAAGATTATTGCCCCCCCTCTTGCTTCACCTTAAGTCAGGCTGAGATCAATCAATTCTTTAAGTGCCTTACCGGAGTGAAAGTTAGTTCCAGTTACTGTGGCAAGATAAGCAGATATCTAGACACGGACAAGAAAAGGTTCAGCGGGATGAAGTCTCATGACTGTCATGTGATGATGACGCAGATACTACCTGTTGCCCTTAGAGGGATAATGGACAAGCACGTCCGTGACACGCTTATTGGTCTCTGCAACTTTTTCGACGTCATCTCTCGAAAGTCGATCAGTGTGAAGCAGCTCCAAAGGCTACAGGAAGAGATCGTTGTGATCTTGAATGAGCTTGAGATGTACTTCCCCCGCGTTCTTCGACATGATGGTGCATCTGTGTGTCCATATTGTGGATGACATAATAGACTGGGGCCGTCATTCCTGCACAACATGATGCCGTTTGAGAGGATGAATGGGATCATCAAAGGATTCGTTCGTAACATGTCCCTCCAGATGGAAGCATCGTCCAGGGCTATTTGGCACAAGAGTGCATCTCTTTCTGTGAGAATTTTCTATATGGCGCAGACCAGCCGCCTGGTGTTAGTGTTGGTTTGCCCGTTAACAAGCACGATGGGAGGCTCGAAGGAGATGGTCACTGCAATGGTCGCAGGGAACTGCACGTGGCATACTCAGATCGATGCAGCGACTTTGACAGAGCAAACTTGGTAGTGCTACAACACCTAGACGAGGTAGATCCTTTTGTGGAACTGCACAAAGAAATTATCGCAAAGAAGTATCGTGACCGGGGTATGCGGGGACGGACGCCGGGTTACTAGAGAGCACAACTCCACTTTCTTGCATTGGTTCAAAGAGCATATTATTGCTAATCCCCCGGAGGAGGGCTCTAAGGACGGATTGCTCATATACGCCTTAGCACATGGCCCCTCGCCCAACCTCGTAACCTATCAGGCATATGATATCAACGGATACACATTCTACACGGAGGCAAAAGATATGGACAGTGATGATCAGAACTCAGGGGTGACGATAGAATGCATGACTGGCAGCGACAACGGCACAACTATACGATTTTATGGAAGGGTCGAGGAGATCTGGGAGCTTGACTACTCTGGACTGCACAACACGACGATGTTCCGTGTCAGATGGGCTAAGAATGTCGAAAGAGAAAGCCGGATATTCACTACCATGACTATACCCAACGCCAAGAGCGCTACCGTGAACGCTATCGCAAAAAACGAGCCATGGGTACACGCTAAGCACGTGACACAATGCTTCTTCATAACTGACCCACGCAATCCCAGCCGTGTTGTCGTGAGGAGAGGCAAAAGGAACATCATTGGAATGGATGGAGTCGTCAACGAGGAAGACTATGATCAGTACGACAACCCAATGAGGGAAGATGACGATGATGATGAAGTATACGTCAAAAGAAGAATCAATACTACATTACCTAAGAAAAATCGTACTCCATGGAAAAGGCAAAGTCACAATGAGGGGCTCAATTATTCTTGACGAACAAGAAGGGAAAGAAGCTGACTCAAAACGAAAACGTCAAAGACCGAGGAAACGTATGTTATGGGTCCAATGATGTGTAATATATATATGTTCCTATTTTGTATACACACTTAGTCATTATTATGCATGGGTCCAATGATGTATAATATATATGTTCCTATTTTGCATACATATTTAACCGTCAAATGATGCAATATATATCGCCTCCTTCGTTCACTGCCTCGAAATAAAAGTGGGATAAAATAAAAGAAAAGAAAAATGAAAACTGGCGATGGCGACGGCAGTAGCAGCTGTTCCACAAAACCGCTGCTGCTAGATCTTAGTAGTAGCGTGTTTCTCATAAACCGCTGCCGCCACGCATAACATAGTAGTAGCGAGTTTCCATAAAGGGCTGCAGCTACAGATCATAGTAGTAGCGCGTTTCTCTGAAACCGCTGCAGCTACAAAATATAGTAGCAGCGCGTTTTGACATAACGCGCTACTGCTACGTCCACTTAACCCAAAATTCGTGACTTTTCGCCCAGCTTCATCCCGCCATTTCCCCTAATCCCCACTCTCTCCGCCCCGTCGCTCCCGCGCCTAACCCGGCCCGGCTTTCGCCCCGACTCCGCCAGCGCTTGGCCTTCGCCCCGTCCGGCCCTCGACCCGACTCCGGCGCTTCGCTCCGACCACGCCGCTCGCCCCGACCCAGCCGCTCGCCCCGACTCAAGGCCTCGCCCCGACCAGCGCTCGCCCCGACCCGTCGGCCCTCGCCTCCCTCCTCTCCCCTGCCGGCCGTCGTCGGGCCTGCCTCCTCGCCCTGCACTCTCAGAACCCCCCCTCTGCTAGGGTTCTTCATGTTAATTAATTAGCTTATCTATTTAGTTATGAATTAGCTGAATTTATATGGAAATTTGAACTGGACATGTGATATGTGCATATGTCATGTTTTGGACATGTCATGTTTGGAAAATGATCCGAGTGGCCTATGTTACGCGGAATGTTGATTCATTTCGTTTGGTGAATTTCAGCGCCGATATGTCCATTTTTAGCAAAGGTCATGCGAAATTTCCCGTGAATAAAGGCATGATTTGTGCTACATAGTTGGCATATCGAGTCTGGCACATAGATTTCTTTTATGTCATTTCTCATTTATTCATACTTTTAGAAATAAATGAGGCCACTTAATCATAGGAAACATGTCGAACAATGAAGAAACCGGGCCTTGACCAAGATGCATTTAGATGGATTATGAGGGTGAACAAGAGTGCCTCGACTATTTGACTGCTAAGCAAGGTTTGCAGGTCGGCCTCGATGATGGTACTGACGCCAACATCGACACCGACGGCACCGGCACCGATGGCGGCGCCGAGACCGGTGGGGAAGGTACCGGCGGGGAAGGTACCGGCCCCGATGCCGATACCGAAAAGAGGAAGCATAAGAAGCAGAGGATATGAAAACCTAACAAACTAGGGATTGGACGACTTGTGATCACAAAGATGGCACCTGGCAAGTTTGAGCCGTTAGAGCCGGAAGAACCTCGCAAGTGCTATGGGAACCAAGTAGGATGCATCCTACAGGAATGCGCGAGCATCAACGACGATGACTTAAGGAGTAAAGAACATTTGACGCAGTTGCTCCTAACGAAGTTGCACAAGAGATTCAAGTTCCCGACGGGATGATAACATAGAACAACCGTGGGATGATCCGAAGATGAAAAAGATTAACAATCACGCCATGGGCATGTTCAACAATGATTTGGCCTCCTGGAAAGGGAGGGTGAAACGAGCTATTGAGGCTGATGAACCCCTGTCCAAGATTCGGAGGAAAATCCGACACTTACGGAAGAGGAGTTGAAAAGTTCAAGGACACTTGCGCTACCGAGGCAGCCAAGGCTAAGGCTGCGAAATTCAAAAGCCTTCAGCTCCGAACACGGAAGCATCGCCTCGGAAGCCGTGGCTACCTCGATAAAAGGCCCATATGTGATAAGGAGGACGCGAACGTGAAGCCGCTGGTCTCCTGCACTTCGCGAAGTTCACCAACCCCTTGGAGCATGACTTCATCAGGGCCCGCTACAAGTGGGACAAGGAGAAAAAGTTTTTTTACACGGACAAGATCACGAGGAAATTGATTAGACTACTGGAGAAGCAACACCGGCTTGCATCCGAAAGACCTACTTCTCCGATGAGGCCCAAGTGGGACACCCCTCTCAACCGGGCCTTGAACGAACTTAAGGGACTCCCGTTGGACCAGCGACCGCAATATGGTCGTGTGCACGGCGCTGGAGGCGGCGCCACGTGGAAGGTGTTTTACAACGACGTCCCGGAGGCCAAGAAGTAGAAAAAGAAGTTTAGTCAGGCGGACATCGACGCAAAGGTGAAGCTTGCGGTCGAGAAAAAAGCAGCTGAGGACGCGAAAAAAGCAGCCAAGGACAAATATGAGTTGCTACAAAGAAAATCAATGCAGCAGAATCGCTCGCGAAATGATTTCGCTACTAACTTGGTTCGATTATCATCAATCGGGCGAAGGAAAATCCAGACAAGGCGGTACATGATTTCCCGATGCCAGTTTAATCGCGAGCAACTCCATGAACAACAACACCATCGCACCATCACTTGCTCAAGCAACGGGCCTCCTCGCAGCCCGCTCCGCTCATAGCAGCCCGTCCTCGGTCTTAGGCGCTAGGTGGGCCTTCGTCTTTAGCTGAGCTCGACGCCGTCACGGTAATTACATGTCGCACCAACATATATATATATAGATAATATTCCATTTTGTTGCCTTTGGTTGTTTTACACCACGACATATGTGTTTGCAAAGCGAAAGAAACCCCATGCACCATACTCTACTTGATCAAAGGCCAAAAGGTGGGCGTGGGAAAGGGGATGATAATGGACCCCTCTCAACGCACATTCCACAACCAGCCGATCTCGCTGGGCACTTGAGGTTAGCTTGACCGGTGTGAAATCGGGCACGAGGATTTGCCTCCTCGAAGACTGCATGTGGGAGCGGACGACGAGACCCCGCCATGGATTGGACGCTGCAAGGGTTGGGTGCTGTTATGGCGAAGAATCTTATTAAATGCGAGCCGCCGAGAGCACACCAATAACTACCACACATCAACAAGCATGTGCGGAGACCACCACCCCACCCACGCAATTACCAGCTCTGTAGTAGTGCCGGGTGAGAGCGGCGGACGACATGATGAAGGGGTGCAATTGTACTGGCTGACGTAATTTCTCCTGTAGAACAGAGAATGGATGATGAGACGGAGGTCGACCCTATGGATTACCTCAATACAAAAGCGTATGACTGTGACATAGATATGATGAGTCAACCATATGACGAATCGGGCTATCAGCTTGCTAATGAGGATATGGATGATATGCCCGGGCAGGGCCGTACCATGGAATGCAAAAAGACTCTCTTCATGAAATCCTCACAGGACACTCCTGAAGATGCCGCCTCAACACAGGCTAAACTAGCCGGGCGCGAGGGTCGTACAATACTTAGCCCGGAAACACTTCGGCAGGGGTTAAGGAAGGGTCTGGAAGGTGTGCCCAAGAAAAAGGAGAGGAAGAGATCGGGGAAGGTAACTGCCTCCAAACAAGCCAGAGCACACAGCAGCCAGACGATGCATTCTGAAGAGCGTGTACCCGTGAAAGGTGCGGTCATGTTCCATCTCACGGGCGAGCCGATGCTACCGCCGAAACCGCTGGAGGCACTATCAGGGGATCTCAGGAGACTGCACGACCATGTGCCGTCGACTGAGAAAAGCCTACTAGCCTCAAAGGATCCAGGATATCCGACATACGAGGCTCGTGTGCTTGAGGGGAAGTGCTACGTCGACACACGGCCCGCGGAGGTGTTCTTCCTGCGGTTTGACCATATCTTTGAGATGTTTCTAACAAGGCGGCTTGATTTTACTATCGTCCGCCTTTTTGCGCTACATATGAGCTCCGTCATGAAGAGTGAAGAAGTCTCGCAAATCCGTGTGGCGGATCCGTACTACATGCACGAGTCTTTCTTGAGTCTCGGCGACTTTGAGCGTGAAACTGCTAGGGAGTACCTCCAAAACTTCATGGTACAGAATAAGGAACGGGAAATTGTCCTCGTGCCTTATCATCCAAAGTAAGTCCGTTCCGGACAACCCTTTCGTACATTTCAATCATTCCTTCTCTCTCATATGGGGAATAATTTGAGGTGTCTTTCCCCCGCAGCAACGGGCGCGCCGTCCTTATCGTTCTTTACCCGCAAGTCTCCCACGCCGTGTATTTTGACCCTTCCAGAGACTACGAGAATATTCTAGATAATGCACTCACATAATGAATATTCTAGATAATGCTCTCCAAGGCTTCAGCTTTAGAGGTGGCCACGTGCATATCAGGAAACAAAGGAACAAGAAGATGGGTTTCGCGCATAAAACTAACTTCTCCTGCATCCATGTCCCAAAACCAAGCAAGAAGGATGGATTCTACATCGTCCATCTCACCATTCAGTTCAACACGGATCACCAAAAGCTTCGCATTAACAGCAGAAATGATGATCATATCCACAAGTGGCTAGAATCTCATGGAGAAGCGAATTATAAACTTAGAGATGACTTCTTTCGCATCCAAAGCGACATTGCGACGATCATCATGAAAGAAGTAAATCGATGAGAAGGATGTTCCACCACGGCCCTATATCGCGAAATGACGTCCGAACTCGCATAGGCATGCAACATCTAGACCTCACGCCGTTCAAGCAGCTAGGGTTCGTCCTCGATGATATGGAAGGATGGAACTTCTAGTGATTTATGATGCCGATGATGATGATATGTGTCGGTTGAACTTGTATACTTTTTGTAGCGATGAAACTTTGTGATGTCCACGGTCCTGCCGAACTTGCGTAACGCTACTTTGTTAGTTTGCGATGATGACCTGCGTACCTCTAGTTAATTAATTTGCGTACTGTATATGTTGCATCTAGTTGCTAACCTTTCTTTCTTGGTGTTGCTCTAGTATATTTTGTTGCATATATATGATTGTACATCCTCTTCATGAACATGCATCTCTAATGGTACCTTGTTTCTTGATGGCGAGATGGAAATGCTATGTCGTGGTACAAAGGGAAGGTTCCGGGTGTACAACGAGTGGCATGAGTGTCGCGCAAGTGAATGGGTTCACGGCGCCAGCCATAAAGGCTTCAAAAGGACAAGAAGGAGAAGCTAGTTACTTGAGGTTCACGCTAGTGCAAGAGAGGACTCGTATCGCCACCTCATGTATCTGCATGGTTCCGCTCTCACTCATAGTGATAGCACTTCTTGCGTATACCTTTGTTTAGATGGATGACGTTGTTGTAGTTGCAAGTATTGAGACTTGCATGTATTGCTATTTTCGAGATGATGACAAGATATCACTTTGTGTTGGATGATGATTATGAAGAGACTATTTGTATGTACATGCTATGATTACATTTGTGGTCTCATGAGCATTTGTATGTGTATCATGATGACATTTCTATGTGCTAAAGATTCTTCTACAAAGCCGGTTCAAATACAAAACAAATATGCCAAAAAACTACTTAAATTAGCGATGGCGTGTGTACAAAAGTTAGCAGCAGCGCCTCAATAGCGATGCGCGTCCGGCCAAAGAGCGCTTAGCGCTACTAGCGCGTAGCGAGCTTCTCATAACCGCTGCTGCTACACTTGTGTAGCGGTAGCTGGTGCTCACGCCACTGCTATGAGTTAGCTGTAGCGCCGTATTAGTAGCGCGGGTACCCGCGCTACTGATACATCTAAAACCCGCGTTGCTGCTAGCCTTTTCCCTAGTAGTGAGTGCAAGTCAAGAAGCAGCCGAGGCCTCCGCGAGATAGGAGGGCGCCCCCCCATACAACATGCCCCCTGTCTCGTGGGCTCCTCGGGCGGCCACCGACGTACTTCTTCCTCCTATGTAAGCCTACGTACCCCGAAAACATCCAGGGAGCCAACGAAACACAATTTCCACCGCCGTAACCTTCTGTATCCGCGAGATCCCATCTTGGAGCCTTCGCCGGCGCTCCGCCGGAGGGGGACTCGACCACGGAGGGCTTCTACATCAACATCATAGCCCCTCCGATGAGTTGTGAGTAGTTTACCACAGACCTTCGGGTCCATAGTTATTAGCTAGATGGCTTCTTCTCTCTTTTTGGATCTCAATACAATGTTTTCCCCCTCTCTTATGGAGATCTATTCAATGTAAACTCTTTTTGCGGTGTGTTTGTCGAGATCCGATGAATTGTGGGTTTATGATGAAGTTTATCTATGAGTAGTATTTGAATCTTCTCTGAATTCTTTTATGTATGATTGAGTTATCTTTGCAAGACTCTTCGAATTATCAGTTTGGTTTGGCCTACTAGATTGGTATTTCTTGCCATGGGAGAAGTGCTTAGCTTTGGGTTCAATCTTGTGGTGTCCTTACCCAGTGACAGAAAGGGTTGCAAGACACGTATTGTATTGTTTCCATCGAGGATAAAAAGATGGGGTTTATATCATATTGCATGAGTTTATCCCTCTACATCATGTCATCTTGCTTAAAGCGTTATTCTGTTCTTATGAACTTAATACTCTAGATGCAGGCAGGAGTCGGTCGATGTGTGGAGTAATAGTAGTAGGTGCAGGCAGGAGTCGGTCTACTTGTTGCGGACGTGATGCCTATATACATGATCATGCCTAGATAATCTCATAATTATTCGCTTTTCCATCAATTGCTCAACAGTAATTTGTTCACCCACCGTAATACTTATGCTATCTTGAGAAATGTCACTAGTGAAACCTATGGCCCCCGGGTCTATCTCTTATCATATTTGCTTCCAATCTACTTTTATTTGCATCTTTACTTTTTGCACCTATATTATAAAATACAAAAAATATATTTATCTTATCATACTATCTCTATTAGATCTCACTTTGGCAAGTGGCCGTGATGGGATTGACAACCCCTTTATTGCGTTGGTTGCGAGTTCTTTGTTTGTTTGTGTAGGTGCGTGGGACTTTTGATGAGCCTCCTACTGGATTGATACCTTGGTTCTCAAAAACTGAGGAAAATACTTACGCTACTATTGCTGCATCAGCCTTTCCTCTTCAAGGAAAACCAACGCAAGCTCAAGATGTAGCACCCTGCGCATCGAAGAGCGACGATCGGAGCGGGGCGGCGAGCGGCGGGAATCGTGGGGAGGGAAGCGTCGGGGCTCGCTGGGGGGGGGGCGAGCGTCAGGCGCCGGGGAGAGTCGAGAGTCCCGGGAGGAGAGCTGGCGACGGAGGTCCGCCTCCCGGCGTTGGCCGTCCGGCGAGGAGCGGCCGGCCGCGCGGGGCTCGTAGAGGGACCGCTTGGGGCGTCCGACGCCATCCCCACATTCCCGAGGCATCGGGAGGGGCCGCGGAGGACAGAGGTGTCGGGGGAGGGGGCGACAGGGACGAGAGGAGAGCGCTGGAGGCGGCCGGCGCGAAGGGGAGGGGAGGATGCGGCTGGAGGGGAAACCCTCGAGACAGCCAAATCCTCTCCCAGACGGGGCGGGGGTGGGCCGAGGCCGCATCGGGGCCCCTAGCTGGCTGGGTCGGCCCAAACGCGACGGACTGCCCAGATTGGCCAGTCACATGGGGAGGGGTGGGAAACAGGCCCATAACGAACCCCAGGCCCATGACCAGGCGGCCCAGCCCAGTAGGGGCACCCGCACCAGCTAGGGTTTCCCAGCCCGCGGCGGGCGTGGCGGCGCGACCTCTGACAGCGAGAGGGGCGAGGCGAGTCGGGCGCCGGGAAGGGCGAAGCAGCATAGGCGGAGGACCCAAGAAGGCGGCGAAGCGGCGGAAGGGGAGCGCCGAGATCACCGGGAGCCGGGCGACTCCTGCGATGGCGGCGCGCGCGACCGGCTGGGCGGAGCGAGCCGACCGGTAGGGGGGCGCCACGACGAAGCGGGCAGGGCTAAGATCCGCCCGCCGCAACGACCCAGCCAGGGGCCGGCGGCAGCGACGCCAGCGCCGAGCCTAAGCCGCGCCTTTTCCGCGCCGACAAGAGAGCACGCGCAGCCGGCGGAGGGGCGAGTCCGCGCCGGCAACCGAAGCTCCCACCCCAGGAGTAAGGCCGCCGGCGGAGCGGGACAGCGGCGGGCGAGCCGGGGCGGGCGGGGGGACCCGATCGCGGCACTCCACCGGCCGGCCAGCGGCACGGTCATTGCCCTCGGCCAGGTCCGCCGAGATCACCCTACCCGGAGGTCCCAGGGACGGCGGGGAGGGGGTAGATGGGGAGAGGAGAGCGCCGGGGCCGCCGGCAGCCGGGGCCAGGAGGGCGGGCGGCGCCGGCGCCAGCACGGTGGGCGCGTCCGCCTGGGCGATCGGCAGAGGCTTCCATCCGTACTTTCCCAGGATCGCTCCTCCGATCTATCTCTTACGTCGTCGATTTTCGTCGCTCTCCTCTCCCACACCAGTTTCCACCGGAAAAAAACACCCAAACCGCCGAGAAGACCACCCGACCTATCTCTCCTGAAAGGCACCAATCGATTCCTCTAGCCCTACCTCTCTCCCGATCTGGGCATCGACGATCGACATAGCACTCAACATCGCCCGCCCCCTCTCTTCCCATCTGGCGGGCAGCAGAGAAGACCGGCCTCCTCCAGATCGGCCCCGAGGTCACCGACGCGGACAACCGAGGGACTCGACGCTGCCGCCCGGAGCTACATCGCCCACGATGTCGAGTAGGCCATGTGCAAGAGCTCTTGGCCTTCCGGAGCTGCCGCGGCAGGACTTGTATATCGTCAGGCCGTCATGGTGTCGATCCAGCTGCCGGCCACACACGGGTCCTCTCCCTCTCCCTCTCAGTTCGTATTCCCTTTCCTCTCCCCCCAAATTGAGACTGATATGTTGCCTGTTGTTGTGCTTCAGGTCTTCAGGTCGGGTGGGCAACTTGGGACTTGGATAGCAGCTTTTGTGGTAGGGCATACCCAGGAAGCGTGACCTGCTGGTAGCTGTCCAGGGTATGCGATGCCAACCATCCAACTTTTTGGTGTCCTTGGGTAGGTGCTCCAGACGCCCTTTTGAGTTTCCGAGCATGTCTTAGCCAACAGATTCGTCTACACAGGTCACTGAAGCAGGGAATTCAGGCCAGGGGATCAATTTATAATCAAGATCTTAGCGGACCAACTGAATTCGATTGGGGCATCATCACAAGCATGTCCGCAACTAGATCTCAATGGCTCCAGCAGTATGGACCTGTAGGTATTAGATGTTTTGATCTACCAGTTTATGCATTCAGGTATAACTTAGGCGGAAAAATCAACAACTTTGTTCCTCTCCGACTAGCATTTGGGAAGATCGGATGGCGGGGACAGCAGCTTCTAGTTCGGCAGGCTCCCGTCTCGGTTGGGGGATGTTCCGTCGGCGGTTGACTCTGGCGCCCCGGCCGGCCGCTTATGGGCCGGCGACGTCCCCGGCGACGGAGTGCTCGAATGGATCGAGATTTTCCTGCCTAGGATCTGACTCTGAAGAGGAGGAGACGCCGCCGGTAGTTGTGCAGCTGGCTCTGGAGGTGCTGGGCATCGATGACGGAGGTGAGGATTGGAGTAAGGTGTCTCGCCGGAAAAAGAAAACTGAGGCGGAAATCGTCCAGGAGTTCTGGAATGACGCTGGCTTTCCAACGCCGGCGTCTCGGTTCTGGGAGCGCCAGTCACCATCGCCGCCGGGAGAGCCGCCGGTCCTCGAGGATTCGTCCCTGGTGACTTCCATGGCGCAGGAGAGGATGACTCCAGCGGAGGATTTGGAGCTGGTTGTTTCGACTTCGCCGTCGAGTCCGGCGGATGTGGAACTCCGCGGCTGCAAGTCCGCGCCGTCGCCTTCTGGGATGAGGCTGGTACGGCTGCCGCGTATGGGATCTTGGCGTGGCCCTCTGCCGCCGCGCAGGGTGACGCCAGCGCCGATCCTTGGGCAGTTCATCAACGTGGCCCGGCGACGTCCTCCCTCGGCAAAAGCTTCCTCGCCGGGATCTAGAGTTGATCGGGCGCCGGTTTCTGTGGCGAGATTCCAGGAGATTCAAAATTCGTTGACCTCGGGCATCGGGCCCATGCATGCAGAGAGGGATCCGGGCCAGGAGTTGTTCTCGTGGGCCTTCCTTCGGACGCGCATGAGGGCTCTATGGTCTGGCTACCCTAAATAGATCGCAGTCAACTCGTCTTCGTCACCGCCTCCTGCCGCCAGGCAACAGGTCGCCGCCCCCGAATACCTGCCCACCGCGTGGACGCCGTCGTCTGCTCCACCACCGCCTCACTGCCCCGGGTCTGCCCGCTCTTACGCGGCGGTCGCGGCGGAGCCTCGCCGTCCCATGGCGGGAGTTCCTCCCCAGGTGCGTGGCGCCTCGGCTACCGGAGGACCAAGCCCTCGCGCTGCTCAGATCGTGGGGACGGCCCCTGCTTCCTCGCGGCCTCCGGCTCCGGCGCCGGGCTACCCCGGTTCTTCTTATCAACAACGAGGTCCGGTGCCGGTCTACTCCTATGGTGTGAACCAGCCCCCTGGTTATGGCCAGGCTGGGCAGTACGCATCGCCATATGGCCCGACTGTCGTCGGCGGATCGGCTCCCATGTACGGGGCCCGCCAACCGGGTTGTCCGCCCCCCCGCAGTTTCATCCAGGGGGTGCTGTGACACAACCAGTTCAGAAACGCAAAAAGAAAAAGAAACCGCAACAACAACAGTTCGCCGGTGGAGCTCTACAACATGGTGTTCACCTCCCTCCGCAACATATACCAGTCCAGCAACAATTTCCACAACAACCCGTACAACAACAACACGTTCAAACATATCAGCAAGGGCATTATCAGCAGATTGTTCAACCTCAGCCACAGGTGCCTGCGCTTGCTGAAGCCTCACCTTTGGTGGCTCAAGCGTCTGACGTGCAGGTAGATTCAGTGCACAAGACCAAGGCTAAGAAGCGGGTTCGATGTTGAAAGTGCGCGGTTGATACACATGCAGTAAAAGACTGCACTGTGCAACATTACTGTTATATATGTGACAAAATAGCTCACCCGACATTGCAGTGCCCGGTTCTTAAACTCCCCAAGCCCAATGCTTTTGTTTCGGGAGTTGGTGCAGAGGAGACTTACTTTGCACAGTTGCCAGATTGTGTGGTGAAAGATCACTTGGTGCCGACACAGACACCGATCGCCCGTGTTCAGGTTAGTGGCCTCATGGTACCGGCTACCGTTGTCGAGACCCAGATTGCTAGGAGATGCCCGGTACATGATCAATGGAAGTGGGAGGCTATTCAGCATGGGTCTGATGCTTACCTTGTTAGCTTCCCGTCTTTTGAGGATTTGGACAGGGTGGATGGAATCCAGATGAACGTGCCATCAGTTAATGCCCAGATGACGGTTACCGCATGGAGATCACAGGAGGTTCCACATAAGATAGAACTTCAGCAGATTTGGCTCCGTGTCGATGGTGTTCCCCATACGGTGCGCCATTTTTGGGGCTTATGGGCCGTTGGTACTCTTATGGGTAAGACCTTGGATGTCGATCTCATTAGCCTGCAACGCCGTGGAGTTGTCCGTATTCTTGTGGCTATGACCAACACTCAGATTTTGGCAAAGAACAAGGATGATGTTGGGCCTTTTGTCTCGACAGATGTGCTAGTCAAGCTCAAGGGCTACGTATTCACGTTCAGGAGGGAGCCAGCAGGATACACTCCAGATCCAGACTTTGTTCCGTTTATTTGGAGACGCAAGGGTGATGATGCTGACAATGGTAGTGGTGCGAAGGAGAAAGACGACGAGATGGACACCTCAGAACACAACGGGAATCCATCCATCAATTCGTCCTCTAGTTCTGCCCCAGCGACACACATTCAGGTGCCTCAAGTGCAGCGCCGGGAACTCGCGAGTCCTGGCCTTGGTGGTGCACCGGAAGGCGGCCCTATGATTATTGCAGTCACTCCGTTTAACTCTTCACCGCAGACACCGAGAGGCATGGAACTTGCCGCCCATCTTAGAGCCAACTCCACGTTAGGTGGTTGTCTTGAACAGTCCACGCCACGGGTCGATTTTGCATCGCAGCCGTCATCACCAACTCATACGGCAGCGTCGCATCCCGCGGTACTCAAGTCGGTGCCGGCCACCGGCGGCTCGGCGGGCCGCCTAGACTCATCTTCCAAGCACAAGCAGCCTGCAGGTCGGGTGGTGTTGCAGCCGTCGTTGCAAACACTGACGACAGCGACGCAGCCGGCTGTTTCCATGACGGTGCAGGGCAGCGACAGCACGGCTGGGCGGCTGGCTGAGGCTTCGAAGCACCGGCACAGGATGTGCTGGAGGTGGCCGCCCAGCTACCTGCTCGGGTCGAGCTGTGCACGCTGGCCCCAGCTGGGAGTGGTCGTGAAGGGCCGACCACTGGTGTACACACATGCATGCATGGACGTGATGCTGAAGAGCTGGCCGTGGGTGTCCGTGGCTGCGCTTCGGCCCCAGCCGCAGGTAGAGCTAGCCACGTCCACCCCTCCGGCATCCGCTAGTACGTCTGGTCCGGTGCCTGACACACGTGAGATGGTGACCTCGTCGCTCCATCCTGCTGTTGAGACTATCGGGGAGGGGGTTGCTTCTCCATCATCATCCCCTCCACCGATAGTAGAGCTGGCGCTTCCACAATCGAGGGGGGTGACACCTTCACGCCGGAGTAGTCGGCATACGGTTGCCGATGATGGTACTTCAGCCACAGATGAGGACTCCTTGGCCAAGGCTATGCGGCGTAAAGCAACGCAAAACCTCGATCACCAAGGTACTACATCGCCACCCAAATCCTTTTTAGCTTTTTCCAATACTAGCATCATTTCTAAGTTGAATAATGTGGGTGTTAGTCTGGGAAAGAATGAGAAGGATATTTCTATTTCGACAAAGGCTCTAAAACATTTGGAATATGATCGATTAAAAGTTGTTCCACATGTTTCTACCAAGCCTTTTGCCTCTCCTACTGACGAGGAGGAGCTGCATGCCACATCAGATGGTCAGCTACTCTCTCATTTAGTTGGATCGGTTTCGGATGTGGGTCTAGATGAACCCGGGCTTAGTTCTTTGATTGAGCTTACAGCCTCCGGACGTAAATCAAAGATCGCACGTTCGAAAAAAGTTAGTAAGTCCCATAAGAGGGCGAAATTTTCTAAATCTCCTATTGTTTCATCATGAATGGAATGTTTCTTAACAGCAGAGGTCTTCGTGACTTGGCTAAGCATTTCTTCATTGCGGAGTGTAATAGGGAATACAATTTAGATTTTTTGGCTATCTCTGAAACGGGGAGACGTGACTTCTCAGTAAGTCTGCTTAACCGTCTTTCTGGCGGGATAGAATACACTTGGGTTTCACGACCGCCTAGAGGTCGTTCTGGGGGCATCTTACTTGGCGTAAACACGGGGACTATGGATGTTTTGGCTAGTTCGGATGGTGAGTTTCACGTTAAACTCCATATTCGTAACAAGGCCGACAACTTCACATGGACCCTAAATCGCCGTGTATGGGGCAGCCGGGATGAACTCAAGGCTGATTTTCTCTGTGAATTGGTTAATCTGGCGAAAGATAATCCCTACCCCATTCTTATAGGAGGGGATTTCAATTTGCTTCGTTTTCCAAATGAGAAAAGCCGTGGTAGGTTTGATAATCATTGGCCTTTCCTTTTCAATGCTGTCATCGATAGCCTCGATCTGCGAGAGGTTTCCATGATTGGAAGACAATTCACTTGGGCGAACAGTCTTCCGGAACCAACATACGAGAAACTAGATCGCGTTTTAATGGATACTGACTGAGAATCTAAATTTCCTATGGTGTCTGTTCGTGCTCTACCTCGTATCAAGGCCATATCAGACCACGCACCAATTCTCCTAACTATTGGTTTTCCACGACCACAACATAGACGCAAGTTCAAGTTCGAACTTGGTTGGTTGCTCCAGGATGGCTTCCATGACATGGTCAAGAAGGTATGGGAGAAACCGGTGGCCGGGGATACCCCAATACACAAATGGAATAACAAAATGCGTGCATTACGTAAATTCCTTGGTGGTTGGGCTAGGCATCTGATGGGTATCCTCAAAAGGAGAAGCTTCGTCTTTCATCTATCATTGATGAATTAGAAGCATTGACAGAGGTTAGACCATTATCGAGCATGAAATCAAGATCAAGAGTCAATCGAATGCATGAGATAGCAAGCATGCTGCGTGAAGAGGAACTCAAATGGTACCAACACTCTAACTCTCAATTTATCCCGAAGGTGATTCGAATACTAGATATTTCCATGGCGCCGCCAATGGCGGAACACGGAAGAAACTTATTCATTCACTTCAACAGGATGAGGGCACAATTGAGGGACATGAGCAACTTAAATCTTATATCACTAATTATTATAAAAATTTGTTCGGAGCCCCAGAGGAAGGAAACTTCGATGGATGAGTCTCGAATAGATGACATCCTCAAAGTCTCGATGAGGAAAACAACCTTCTAACAGTACCATACTCCGAGGAGGAAGTTAGAAAGGCAGTTTTCCTAATGGAGCACAACAAAGCCCCGGGTCCGGATGGTTTTCCCGCAGAGTTCTATCGAACTTCGGGAAGTCATCAAACCGGATCTCCTCCTCTTGTTTAGCTATCTACATGCTGGCCAACTAGATTTGTTTCGCTTAAACTTCGGTGAGATTATTTTATTACCTAAGGTTAATGAGGCTGAAAGGATACAACAATATAGACCTATTTGCCTCCTTAATGTTAGTTTTAAAATATTCATGAAGGTTGCAACTATTAGGCTGAATTCGATTGCTGAACATGTTGGTCGTCCTTCACAGACAGCTTTTATGCAAGGTAGACACATCCTAGACGGAGTTGTTATCCTTCATGAAACTGTCCATGAATTACATAGAAAAAAGTTGAATGGGGTCGTACTTAAAATAGACTTTGAAAAAGCTTATGACAAAGTCAAATGGCCCTTTCTTCAACAGACTCTCAGAATGAAAGGATTTTCTGCAGAGTGGCGCGCAATGATCCATAGCTTTGTTTCAGGAGGCAGTGTTGCCATTAAGGTCAATGATGACCTTGGCCACTATTTTCAAACGAAGAAGGGATTGCGACAAGGTGACTCGATATCGCCCATGCTATTCAATATAGTGGCGGATATGCTAGCAGTCATGATTGAGCGTGCCAAGGCTGATGGACAAATTGATGGGGTAGTAAATCATCTAGTTGATGGTGGCCTCTCCATACTTCAGTATGCCGACGATACAATTCTCTTCATGGATCATGACCTCGAGAAAGCGAGAAATCTGAAATTAATTTTATCAGATTTGAGCAACTCTCGTGTCTTAAGATCAATTTTCATAAAAGTGAATTATTTTGCTTTGGCGAGGCCCAAGACGAGGCTCACCTGTATGCCGAACTGTTGGGATGTGGGTTGGGCCGTTACGATCACATATTTGGGGATACCGATACATTATCGGAGACTTACAAATGCTGAATGGAAACACGCCGAGGAGAGGCTGCAAAAAGACTTAGCAGTTGGAAAGGTAAGCTACTGTCTCTAGGAGGAAGATTGGTCCTAATAAACTCAAGACTAAGTAATATGGTACTATATATGATCTCCTTCTTCCAGTTGCCAAAAGGAGTTTTACATAGATTGGATTATTTCCGATCACGATTCTTTTGGCAAGGAGATAGCGAGAAAAAGAAATATCGATTGGCTAAATGGAGTCTGGTTTGCCGTCCCAAAGACCAAGGCGGGTTGGGCATTCATGACCTTGAGGTTAAGAATAGGTCCCTACTCGGCAAATGGTTGTTTAAATTACTAACGGAAGATGGTGTATGGCAAACCCTCCTCAGACGGAAATATGTGGGCTCCAAGGCAGTATCCCAAGTATATTGGAAGCCTGGGGATTCTCACTTTTGGGCGGGTCTAATGGCTACGAAGAAATATTGCTTTTGCTATGGATCTTTCTCGATTAAGGATGGCTCGGAAATTAGATTCTGGGAGGATATGTGGCTAGGAAATGCCACTCTCCGGGAACAATATCCGGTTCTATACAACATTGTACGTCACAAGGGCGATACTATCGGCACGGTAATGGAATCATTTCCGCCAAATGTGACATTCAGAAGGGATTTATTTGGACCCAGACTACAATCGTGGAACATCCTGCTCCAGCGGTTGTCCACAGTGCAATTCTCACATGGGTCTGATGTATTCCGATGGAACCTACATGGGAATGGACAGTTCTCTGTAGAGTCTATGTATAGAGCGTTAATCCATCGATGTGCCGCTTGATAATAACAAGAAGATCTGGAAGATGAAGATACCGCTTAAGAATAAAATCTTCGCATGGTATCTTCGTCGTGGAGTTATTCTTACTAAAGATAACCTTATTAAGAGGAATTGGCATGGAAGTCCGCAGTGTGTCTTTTGTCGCCATGATGAGACAATAAAACATTTATTCTTTCAATGCAAATTGGCTCGTTCTATTTGGTCATCATCCAAATAGCTTCGCTTGTATCCTCCTTGTAGTGTTGCTAATGTATTTGGCAACCGGCTACATGGGATTGATCACAGGTTTAGAACCCTTCTCGAGTGGGAGCGCTTGCCGTTATTTGGTCGCTTTGGCTCAGAGAAATGATAAGGTTTTTAACGATAAAAGTACTTCTCTTATGCAGGTTATCTGGATGTACCAGACTCTTCGTTTATGGTCCTCTCTACAACGTGTGGAGAATCGAGACCTATTTATGGAGGTGTGTACACGATTGGAGGCTACGGCGAGGGATACTTTTACCCAACATGGGTGGCAGCATGATCTTAGGATTGGCCTCCCTCCGCTTTAGGCGTTATACGGATACTGCATGTTTTCCTTGTATTTCGCCTTTATTTATTTATTTATTTTTTGAATTAGAGGATATTGTTTGGCTGTGTGCATCTTAGCTATGCAGAGGCCGGGTGTAATGCTTAAATCTTTTAAGTAATAAAGCGCCCCTTTTCGAAAAGGTATAACTTAGGCTAAGCAATACAACTTTTATTGGGTTTTCAGTACTTGTATTTAATGTGCGTACAGAGATTGCGAAATTGTCATTTTAGTGCAGCTATTTCCATATTTGATTGATCTGAATGAGTAGTGCCTGCAAACCTTGCACCATGCTACTAAAATGTTTGTGAATATGCTTACAAGTCCACTCTGACATGAAGAGAAAATGTCTAGCCAGTTCAATGCTTGCATCATTTGGCTGATGCTTCTCGACAAAAACCATGTGTTGCAACTCTATGAGCATTTTGCTGATCCTTCATTGATATTAAACTTCAGGGATGAAGGAAAATGTCTGATTTCAGGCTTATTCTCACTGTACAAAATTGCAGTCAAATACTACCCCTTCCAATCACCATTCAGATAGCTGGATATGTTGGAAGGGAAGAAAAATATAATATGCTAATGCACTATGAGAAAGGTGGATGGTCGGTATTGATATTTATGCTTGCAGTTCTTCTATATCAGAAACAGAACAATGTGCAGCAAAGGATTGTAGATATGGTTTACAAGCAAGCACCGGAAGAGCTTCTTCAGATGTTAAATATTTGGTAGTAAATGTCTGGTGTTTTGGGTCATGGTGCCCTCCAACAAGGAGGTCTGGCAGGTAGTGCTTGGTCGTCAAATGGCCAAGGGCCTCGCAGAGGTTGCCGGGGAGGACACGCTCCAGTGTGTTGAGTGAGAGATCGACACTATCGCTCAATCAAGCGCAGGCCTGTGGTCAAGCTACCGGAAACGTAGTTATTCAGGATCTATGGTTTAATCTGGCCAGCCAACGTGGTCGCTTTCTTCATATTCTGCAGTGTGTCCTGCTTCCACCGGGATTTTTTGACAATTTTTTATGTGGATGCACATGTATGTGTACTGCTGTGCAAATGTGCTGATTTTTCTTGTTAATTGGAGAAGTATGCAAATAGTCGTTATTTGGATGTTCTTTTTGTAGGGGTGTATAGTTGGATGTTAATTGGAGATGTATGGTGTGACAGGGACAAATTCCATGATTGAAACTACATTTTTCTGTGATGGATGGTGTGACAAAGTTGTATGATTTTTGTGTGTAAAAATTGATGTGTACAAGTTCATGTATGGGCCAGGTGTTGTTTGTTTAGAAGTAAAATGATTGAGAATCAACGGTTCTGATTCTATTGATGTTGGACTATTTATTATTTATACAAGATGAAGAGACACCTTGTAAAGGTGTTAGTTACAATATTGGAGAGAGAGAGAGAGAAAAGACGTTGCATCTGCCCACTCTTGGCGCAGCATAATCTGGGTCAGGACTTCTGTTTCATGCTCAACTACTTGCTGCTCAAGGACACACTCATCTGACATTCTAAACTAGCATGTTCAGCAAACATTTTACACCAAATGGCATGCTTCTTATGATATTTAGCTCTGATGTTTCTACTTACGAGCAGTACAACAATTTCAAATAAGTAACTCACTTTCTATGGATCAGATTCATGAGGCTCGAACCAAGGAACAAGTTTTCCATGCTTTGTAACTTGGGCATTAACAAACTGGCCTCTTAGGGTCAAGACTCAAGATCACCATTAAGGGTTCGTGATTTATTCTTTCTCTCATGAATCAAATCTTCATATAGTTCATTACAGGTTGTTGCTTCATTCAACTTGGTGATTGCTTCCGTAGAATTTCGGAATGGGAGTAATACAAGTGTCACTTTGATTTGTACTCCCTCCGTTCCAAAATACTTGACTTCCATTTGTCCAAAAATGGATGTACCTATGTACTAAAACATGTCTAGATACATCTATATTTTGACAAATGGAAGGCAGGTATTGTGGAACGGAGGGAGTAGTTCCGAGAGAGAGGGAGGGATCGAGAGAGAGGGAGGGAGGGAGGGAGAGGGAGAGAGAGTATGTGTGTGAGGGTGGGGTGGAAAGCCGGATTGCGAGTTGTATGTGCTATTGGCCGAGGTCTAATATGATTGCATAGTTAAGTGTTTGAATTCAAAGTTTATGTATGTGAAGGTGGAAAGAGGGATTGTGAGCTGGATGCATCACTTCAGAGGTGACGCAGTCTGGGAGGGTGAGGCCGCGTTCGAGCCACTGAAGCAGCAGGGAATGGTGCCGACCATGAAGTCACACATGCTACTGCTAGCGGCACATGCTAGGTCTGGCAATGCGGTGTGGTGGAAGGAGGTGATGGCGTCGCTGCATAAGTCTGGCCTCGCCCAGGAGACCTTTGCGCTCAAAGTCATGCTCAACGGTGCTTCGGCCGCCTCGACGAGATCGGCAGCTCTAGCTGCCATGGACCGCCGAGAGACGTGGAACTGTGAACATGTAGGGCCAAGCGGGGTACCTGGGGAGCATGAAGGCGGAGTATGCGTCCCTGGAAGGGAGGGGGCTTAATGTCGACGTGGTGACGTGGGCGTCCTGCATGAGCACGCACACACCAGGAAGGAGTACCAGAGGTGCTTGGACATCGGTCTCTAGGTGACGTCCACAGTACATGCAAAAACTAAACTATACTTGAAGTTGTAATTGAAACGAATCACGTTTCCATCTTACTTGCACCTTACATGAATTTCGTTCTTGCAGCTTATCCAGTGTTTTCCATACAATCTGCTTTGTAGAAGCTACTACATCAATTTAAGGAAGTACATCCAACTTTCCTGGCCAAGTTTATTATATCCTGTTCATGCGGAAGTCTATGTAGACAGTTAGGACCGATAGAGAGACATACATTTGCTCGAGGTTCTGAATTATATATACTACTTTCTCCGTCCGGAAATATTCGTCGAAGAAATGCATAAAAAAGAATGTATCTAGAACTAAAATACATCTAGATACATCCATTCCTCCGACGAGTATTTCCGGACGGACGGAGTATTTGCTTAATGTTTACTGACAAAAAATAGTGGCAAACCTCTGGTTGAGTTGTAGGCTCGTGTTTGTACACAAAACCCTGAATTACCAGTAATACGGTAGCTTATTGCGATATGATCTACATGATAGAAAATGTTGATTTAATTTTTTATTGTGGTTGCTTCAAATATCTGATATTGTTTCCCCACAACATATATTGTTTCGGCTGCAATTGATTTTTTATTTCGATATTTGAGATCGTCACCACGCTCACAACAAAATCATGGGCGACAAGGTGTTCGCCAAAGCTTTGTGCCACTGGCACCTGTCTACTGTGTATTCTCTATGGTGGAGCACAGATGTTGTACATTTTTTCTGTCAAAACATATTCGTTTTCATTGTCATGTTCTCTTGGGATCTATTTGAATTGAAGTACTTCTTTCTAGAGTTCATTCTACAGAGGCAGCTGGTACACATGGAGTTATTGAAACACAGTCAGAAATACTCGCGATATTAACCACATAATATTGAAGGATACTATTGTTTTACTGGAAGACTACTTTAGATCCTTCTATTTTTGCCAAGTTATAAGCATGTATGAACAACTGACAAACTGCACATCTTGAGTGACTGTCATGTCCAGTTGGATGTTTTTGCCTCAGTTTTTACTCCCTAATTTATTACTCTTTACTTTAGAGGTGGAAATGTATGGGATAGAGAGAAAGGGAGAGAGAAGAGGAGAGGGATTGGGAGGAGGGGAAGAAGAACATACTCACGAGGATCTTGGTCCCATGGTAGACAAGATTAGTGTTGAACGACTAAGTTATGCACATGCGGCCCGTTCCAACGCACGGGGCGTTGGAGACCTTGTGAGGATCTTTGAGGTCTTTTGGACTAAGTTTCTTGTACCCCAAATTCTCGAACTGTCGGCGGTCTGGATTCGGGGGTATCCAGCCCCGCCTGCCTGCGGCCCATCACGTGGCTCCATCAACGGCCTGGTATGGTCCGGCTCTAACATCAACAACACAAGACCCTCGCGAGGGGCCAAGCCTCGCGAGGCGAACGACGCCAAGACCCCCGAAGGGATCAGCCTCCTCAGGCTGGCTCCTGAGGGGTGGAGAGTTCTATGCAACATGCCTCACGAGGCTCAGCTAACGTGAGCCATGACGACCAAGGCCAGGCGGGCGCAGAGCGCAGGTTTCCTCTTCGGTGCAAAGGAGGCAAGCCACAGACGCGGAGTCCTGAGGAATCAGCCAAAGGTTTCCATTCCGGTACAACAAGACCAAGACCGCCAGGACGGCAGGACGGAGGTCAAAGACGAGCCCACCGCAGCGTCACGACCAGAGGATTTTCGCAGGCGAAGACTACTTTTGTTAGGATAGACTGTACTACTTGTCCCCTTTCAAATCCAGCCGTTGTGGGATCCCTTCCCGCTCATATTTAGGAAGAGGACCAAGGCCACTATAAATAGGACTAGCCACCACCATAGAAGGGGACGAAATGAGAACAAGTAGAACTAGCATACACCACACCAGGTCAAGAACACCTCACCTTCTAAGGCTTGTTCACCCACTGTACTAGTTCATCCTTAGCCCACTCTGGATTAGGGTATTATACCAGAACGGTGGCCCGAACTAGTATAAACCGCATTGTCTCTTCGTCCCTTTGAGCTTGACACGCTAGGCTTAGGAGGATCGCGAGTAGGCAGGCTGGGTAGGTTGAGATCTCCGCACGCACCCCAGAGTTCGAACCTCTCAAGGGTTTGTGGATCCCATAATCCGACATTTGGCGCACCAGGTAGGGGTGCGTCGGATCCTCTCTTCCGTCGATCGATCCACCACCACTCCAACACCTGCATGGCTGATGCGCGCTGGGCTCGCGCCGAGCGTCAGGCTGCAGTCGCCATCCGCGTCGCTCTGACGGCTCCGGCGGGTGATGCATGTGCCCGTCGCGCTCCTTCTCCGGTGGCCAACGCCGCCACGGGTCCTGCCAGCCACGAGCAGCAAGCTTCATCTCTGCACCCATCGGTGCGCTGTGACGGCCACACTGCTACTCTGTCGCTGACCCCGGCAGCTTCGTCATCCCACGCGTGTCGCGTCCAGGCGGATGCGCAGGCCACTCTGCCCATGGCGTGGGAGCTCCTTTGCTACCGCCCGGTCGGCGACCTCTACAAAGAGTGGCTCGAGCGGATTTCTGAGATCGTTAGTGTCGCGCACGGGGGCTCCCCCAAGCCGGCTCGCTCGCTGCCTCAGCACCCACCTGCAGCGGGCGACGTGGCGCACGGGGCTCCTCCACCACCTCCGGCTCAGGGCGCCATCCTTGAGCCAAGGCGAGTGGCTCCTCGGCGTGACCCATCGTGCCCAGCGCCAGCTCGGGATGATGTGAGCTGCTAGGTGGTGCAGCGGCCACAAGGGGAAGCGCACGTGCTTCCAGCACCCCAGCACCAGGCCCGTGTACCGCCGCAGGAGGTGGCGGTGCGCGTGCACCAGGATCAGTTTCCACCCCCTCAAAGACCTCCGGTGGCTGAGGGAGTCCGGGATTAAGGGGTCCTCGGACAGCCGAACCATATGCTTTGGCCGGACTGTTGGACTATGAAGATACAAGATTGAAGACTTCGTCCCGTGTCCGGATGGGACTCTCCTTTGCGTGGAAGGCAAGCTTGGCAATTCAGATATGTAGATCTCCTTCTCTGTAACCGACTCTGTGTAACCCTAGCCCCCTCTGTGTCTATATAAACCGGAGGGTTTAGTCCGTAGTACAAGAACAATCATAATCATAGGCTAGCTTCTAGGGTTTAGCCTCTACGATCTCGTGGTAGATCAACTCTTGTAATACACATATCATCAAGATCAATCAAGCAGGAATTAGGGTATTACCTCCATCGAGAGGGCCTGAACCTGGGTAAACATCGTGTCCCCTGCCTCCTGTTACGATTAGCCTTAGACGCACAGTTCGGGACCCCCTACCCGAGATCCGCCGGTTTTGACACCGATAGTGGCCACTGCAGGATGTCGTGCATTCACTTCGGAGCTCCGCAACATTGTCTGGCCAAGCAAGTTCAAGCCTTATCTGCCTCCACGCTACGACGGCACCGCCGACCACATCGAGTTCCTGCAGCTCTATGAGCTGAGCATCGAGGCGGCCAGCGGCAACGAGAAGATCATGGCAAACCGGTTCCCGATGGCCCTCAAGGATGGCGCATTTTCTTGGCGCCTGAACCTGACCGAGGGGTGGGTCTCTTCCTGGGAGGAGATGCGCAACCGCTTCATCGCTAACTTCCAGGGCACTCGCAACCGTCCGCCGTCCGCGGGTGACCTGTGCCGCATCAAGCAGTAATCTGCAGAGACCCTGTAGAAGTATATCCAGCGCTTCAACAACGTTCGCCTCAAGATTGCCAAGGTGTCGGATGAGGCCATCATCTCTGCGTTCACTGATGGCGATCGTGATGTCAAGATGAAGGAGGTGCTCGCCATCCACGAGGATCTCTGCACCGCTCTAGAGATGTTCAACATGGCGAACAAGTACGCAAGGGCTGAGGAAGGACGTCTCTCCCTCCTCGAGCTCCCCGATGCTCATCCAGAAGATAAGACAACCAAGACCAAGGACGTGGAGAGCAAGGGGCTGCGGCCGAGCCAGAGACGAAGCGCGGCTGCGACCACCCCGAATCGTCCAAGAGCAACCGGTCATTCTGCGTCTTCCACAACGTACACAACCACAACACCAACGACTACTAGGAGCTCAGGGCCCTCTGCGATGGGCGCCCCAGTCGATGCCCTGAGCGCAACGATTGAGGCTACGGTCGTGGAGGCGGCTGAGGTGGAGGACGCTGGGACAGGTGTGACCATCATCAGGAATGGCACGACCAGCCTCGTGAGGACCGCTGCCAGGGCCAGCCTCGCGAGGGCAACTGGAGGGAGCAGCCTCATGAGGATCGCCCTCAGGGCAACGCAATTTTGCCTCCTCTGCCTCCACCGCCAAGAAGGAACGAAGATCACCACCAGGACAAGGGGGCTGGGGGCTTCCAAGAGCCTCGGGCCATTGCCTGCATCTTGGGCGGCTCACAGGCTGCGGCTTCCCACCGCATCTTCAAGCAGGCTTCCCATGTTGGAAATATGCCCTAGAGGCAATAATAAATTGGTTATTATTATATTTCCTTGTTCATGATAATCGTTTATTATCCATGCTATAATTGTATTGATAGGAAACTCAGATACATGTGTGGGTACATAGACAACACCATGTCCCTAGTAAGCCTCTAGTTGACTAGCTCGTTGATCAATAGATGGTTACGGTTTCCTGACCATGGACATTGGATGTCGTTGATAACGGGATCACATCATTAGGAGAATGATGTGATGGACAAGACCCAATCCTAAGCCTAGCACAAAGATCGTAGTTCGTATGCTAAAGCTTTTCTAATGTCAAGTATCATTTCCTTAGACCATGAGATTGTGCAACTCCCGGATACCGTATGAATGCTTTGGGTGTACCAAACGTCACAACCTAGCTGGGTGGCTATAAAGGTGCACTACAGGTATCTCCGAAAGTGTCTGTTGGGTTGGCACGAATCGAGACTGGGATTTGTCACTCCGGTAAACGGAGAGGTATCTCTGGGCCCACTCGGTAGGACATCATCATAATGTGCATAATGTGACCAAGGGGTTGATCACGGGATGATGTGTTACGGAACGAGTAAAGAGACTTGCCGGTAACGAGATTGAACAAGGTATCGGTATACCGACAATCGAATCTCGGGCAAGTACTATACTGCTAGACAAAGGGAATTGTATACGGGATCGATTGAGTCCTTGACATCGTGGTTCATCCGATGAGATCATCGTGGAACATGTGGGAGCCAACATGGGTATCCAGATCCCGCTGTTGGTTATTGGCCGGAGAACGTCTCGGTCATGTCTGCATGGTTCCCGAACCCGTAGGGTCTACACACTTAAGGTTCGATGATGCTAGGGTTATAAAGGAAGTTTGTATGTGGTTACCGAATGTTGTTCGGAGTCCCGGATGAGATCCCGAATGTCACGAGGAGTTCCGGAGTGGTCCGGAGGTAAAGATTTATATATGGAAAGTTGTTGTTCGGGTTCCGGGAAAAGTTCGGGTTTTTTCGGTATTGTACCGGGAAGCTTCTAGAAGGTTCCAGAGGATTCCGGAGGGGTCCAGAGGTCCGTAAATTGTTCCACCACGTCCAATACAGCAGCATGGGCTCTAGGGGGGTGCCCTAGCCTTAATGGGCCAGGGGCACCAGCCCCCCCCCCCCCAAAGCCCATGCGCATGGGAGGGGGGAAACCCTAAGGGGGAGGGCCTCCACTTGACTTGGGAGGCACTCCTCCCCCCTTGGCTGCCGCCCCAACCCTAGATGGGATCTAATGGGGCCGGCCACCTCTTCCCCCCACCTATAAATAGTGGAGGGGTGGGAGGGCAGCCGCACCCCAAGTTCTGGCACAGCCCTCCCCCTCTCCCAAGTACTCCTCCTCTCCCTCGATGCTTGGTGAAGCCCTGCAGGATTGCCACGCTCCTCCACCACCACCACGCTGTTGTGCTGCTGCTGGACGGAGTCTTCCTCAACCTATCCCTCTCTCCTTGCTGGATCAAGGCATGGGAGACGTCACCAGGCTGTACGTATGTTGAACGCGGAGGTGCCGTCCGTTCGGCACTAGGATCTCCGGTGATTTGGATCACGACTAGTACGACTCCTTCAACCCCGTTCTCTTGAACGCTTCCACTTAGCGATCTACAAGGGTATGCAGATGCACTCTCCTTCCCCTCTGTTCTGGTTTCTCCATAGATAGATCTTGGTGACACGTAGGAAAATTTTGAATTTCTGCTACGTTCCCCAACAGTGGCATCATGAGCTAGGTCTATTGCGTAGATTCTTTTCACGAGTAGAACACAAAGTAGTTGTGGGCGTTGATTTTGTTCAATATGCTTACTGTTACTAGTCCAATCTTGTTTCGACGGTATTGTGGGATGAAGCTGCCCGGACCGACCTTACACGTACACTTACGTGAGACAGGTTCCACCGACTGACATGCACTTGGTGCATAAGGTGGCTAGCGGGTGCCAGTCTCTCCCACTTTAGTCGGAACGGATTCGATGAAAAGGGTCCTTATGAAGGGTAAATAGCAATTGACATATCGCGTTGTGGTTTTTGCGTAGGTAAGAAACGTTCTTGCTAGAAACCCATAGCAGCCACGTAAAACATGCAAACAAAAATTAGAGGACGTCTAACTTGTTTTTGCAGGGTATGCTATGTGATGTGATATGGCCAAGAAGAATGTGATGAATGATATGTGATGTATGAGATTGATCATGTTCTTGTAATAGGAATCACGACTTGCATGTCGATGAGTATGACAACCGGCAGGAGCCATAGGAGTTGTCTTTATTTTTGTATGACCTGCGTGTCATTGAACAAACGCCATGTAATTACTTTACTTTATTGCTAACCGGTAGCCATAGTAGTAGAAGTAATAAGTTGGCGAGACAACTTCATGAAGACACGATGATGGAGATCATGGTGTCATGCCGTGATGATGATGATCATGGAGCCCCGAAGATGGAGATCAAAAGGAGCAAAATGTTATTGGCCATATCATGTCACTTTTTGATTGCATGTGATGTTTATCATGTTTATGCATCTTATTTTCTTAGAACGACGGTAGTAAATAAGATGATCCCTCATTAAAATTTCAAGAAAGTGTTCCCCCTAACTGTGCACCATTGCGAAAGTTCGTCGTTTCGAAGCACCACGTGATGATCGGGTGTGATAGATTCTTACGTTCACATACAACGGGTGTAAGCCAGATTTACACACTTGAAACACTTAGGTTGACTTGACTAGCCTAGCATGTACGCAGACATGGCCTCGGAACACAAGAGACCAAAAGGTCGAGCATGAGTCGATAGTAGATCGATCAACATGAAGATGTTCACCGATGATGACTAGTCCGTCTCACGTGATGATCGGACACGGCCTAGTTGACTCGGATCATGTAATCACTTAGATGACTAGAGGGATGTCTATCGAGTGGGAGTTCATAAGATGAACTTAATTATCCTGAACATAGTCAAAAGATCTTTGCAAATTATGTAAAAGCTCGCTTTAGTTCCCTGTTTAGATATGTTCCTAGAGAAAATATAGTTGAAAGTTGACAAGAGCGATTATGCGGACAGTAGAAAGCTTATGCCCTTAATGCACCGCTCAGTGTGCTGAACCCCAAACATCGTTTGTGGATGTTGCGAACATCGGACATACACGTTTTGATAACTATGTGATAGTTCAGGTAAACGGTTTAGAGTTGAGGCACCAAAGACGTTTTCGAAACTGTGCGGAACATATGAGATGTTTTCGAGGGCTGAAATTGGGATTCAGGCTCATGCCCACGTCAAGAGGTATAAGACCTCCGACAATTTTCTTAGCCTGCAAACTAAGGGAGAAAAGCTCAATCGTTGAGCTTGTGCTCAGATTGTCTGAGTGCAACAATCACTTGAATCGGGTGGGAGTTGATCTTCCGGATGAGATAGTGATGTTTCTCCAAAGTCATTGCCACCAAGCTGCTAGAGCTTCGTGATGAACTATAACATATCAGGGATAGATATGATGATCCTTGAGGTATTCACGATGTTTGACACCGCGAAAGTAGAAATCAAGAAGAAGCATCAATTGTTGATGGTTGGTGAAACCACTAGTTTCAAGAAGGGCAAGGGCAAGAAGGGATACTTCATGAAACGACAAATCAGCTGCTGCTCCAGTGAAGAAACCCAAGGTTGAACCCAAACCCGAGAGTAAGTGCTTCTGTGATAAGGGGAATAGTCACTAGAGCGGAATTGCCCTAGATACTTGGTAGATGAGAAGGCTGGCAAGGTCGATAGAAGTATATTGGATATACATTATGTTAATGTGTACTTTACTAGTACTCCTAGTAGCACCAGGGTATTAGATACCGGTTCGGTTGCTAAGTGTTAGTAACTCGAAATAAAAGAGCTACGGAATAAACGGAGACTAGCTAAAGGTGAGCTGACGATATGTGTTGGAAGTATTTCCAAGTTTGATGTGATCAAACATCGCACGCTCCCTCTACCATCAAGATTAGTATTAAACCTGAATAATTGTCATTTGGTGTTTGCGTTGAGCATAGACATGATTGGATTATGTCTATCGCAATACGGTTATTCATTTAAGGAGAATAATGGTTACTCTGTTTATTTGAATAATACCTTGAATGGTCTTGCACCTGAAACAAATGGTTTATTGAATCTCGATCGTAGTGATACACATTTTCATGCCAAAAGATATAAGATAGTAATGATAGTACCACTTACTTATGGCACTGCCATATAAGTCATATTGGTATAAAACGCATGAAGAAGCTCCATGTGGATGGATCTTTGGACTCACTCGTTTTGAAAAGTTTGAGACATGCGAACCACGTCTATTAGTGTATATGCATGAAGAAACTCCATGCAAATGGATCGTTTGGACTCACTTGATTTTGAATCACTTGAGACATGCAAATCATACCACTTGGGCAAGATGACTGAAAGCCTCGTTTTTTTAGTAAAATGGAACAAGAAAGCAACTTGTTGGAAGTAATACATTTTGATGTGTGCAGTCCAATGAGTGCTGAGGCACGCAGTGGATATCATTATGTTCTTACTTCACGGATGATTTGAGTAGATACTGAGTATATTTACTTGATGAAACACAAGTCTGAATTATTGAATGGTTCAAGTAATTTCAGAGTGAAGTTGAAGATCATCGTGACAAGAGGATAAAATGTCCATGATATGATCATAGAGATGAGTATCTGAGTTACGAGCTTTGGCACGCAATTAAGACATTGCGGAAATTGTTTCACAATTAATACCGCTTGGAACACCATAGTGTGATGGTGTGTCCGAACATCATAGTTGCACCCTATTGGATATGGAGCGTACCAAGATATCTCTTATCAAATTACCACTGTCATTCATGGGTTAGGCATTAGAGACAACCACACTCACTTTAATAGGGCACCACGTAATTCCGTTGAGACGACATCGTTTGAACTATGGTTGTCGTTTCTTAAAAGTTTGGGGCTGCGACGCTTATGTGAAAAAGTTTCAGGTTGATAAGCTCGAACCCAAAGCGGATAAAATGCATCTTCATAGGACACCCAGAACAGTTGGGTATACCTCCTAATTCAGATCCGAAAGCAATAGGGATTGTTTCTTGAACCGGGCCCTTTCTTGAGGAAAAGTTTGTCTCGAAAAGTTGAGTGGGAGGATGGGGGAGACTTGATATGGTTATTGAACCATCACTACAAATAGTGTGTAGCAGAGCACAGGAAGTTGTTCCTGTGGCACCTACACCAATTGAAGTAGAAGCTTATGATAGTGATCATGAAACTTCGGATCAAGTCACTACCGTACCTCGTAGGGTGACAAGGATGCGTACTACTTCAGAGTGGTACATCACTCCTGTCTTAGAGGTCATGTTGCTAGACAACAATGAACCTACGAGCTATGGAGAAGCGATGGTGGGCCCAAATTCCGACAAATGGTTAGAAGCCATGAAATCCGAGATAGGATCCATGTCAGAACAAAGCATGGACTCTGGTGGACTTGCCCAATGATCGGCAAGCCATTGAGATAAATGGATCTTTAAGAAGAAGACGGACATGGATGGTAATGTCACCATCTATGAAGCTCGACTTGTGGCGAAGAGTTTTTCACAAGTTCAAGGAGTTGACTACGATGAGATTTTCTCGTCCGTAGCGATGCTTAAAGTCCATCAGAATCATGTTAGCATTAGCTGCATTTATGAAATCGGGCAGATGGATGTCAAAACGAGTTTCCTTACCAGTTTTCGTAAGGAAAGGTTGTATGTAATACAATCAGAAAGGTTTTGTCGATCCTAAGGATGCTAAAAGGTATGCTAGCTCCAGCGATCCTTCTAAGGACTGGAGTAAGCATCTCGGAGTTGGAATGTACGCTTTGATGAGACGATCAAAGATGTTGAGTTTATACAAAGTTTATGAGAAACTTGTATTTCCAAAGAAGTGAGTGGGAGTGCTATAGAATTTCTGATAAGTATATGTTTGATTAGAAATGATGTATAATTTCTGGAAAGCATATAGGGTTATTTGAAAAATGTTTTTCAATGGAAAACCTGGATTAAGCCTCTTGAACATTGAGCATCAAGATCTATGAGGATAGATCAAAAACCACTTAATGGACTTTCAAATGAGCATATACCTTGACATGATCTTGAAGGTGTTCAAGATGCATCAGTCCAATAAGGAGTTCTTGCCTGAGATGTAAGGTATGAAGTTAAGACCTAAAGCTCGACCACGGCAGAAGAGAGAGAAAGGACGAAGGTCGTCCCCTATGCTTTAGACGTAGGCTCTACAGTATGCTATGCTGTGTACCGCACCTGATGTGTGCCTTCCTACATATCTGGCAAGAGAGTACAAAGGTGATCAAGGAGTAGATCACCAGATGGCGGTCAAAATTATCCTTAGAGGAATAAGGATATGTTTCTCGGTTATGGAGGTGATAAAGAGTTCAACATAAAGAGTTACGTCGATGCAAGCTTTAACACCTATCCGAATGACTCTGAGTAGCAAACCGGATACGTATAGTGGAGCAACCATTTGGAATAGCTCCAAGTGGAGCGTGGAAGCAGCATTTACAGAATGACCTAGAGATTTGCGAAGTACATACGGATCTAAAAGTTGCAGGCCCGTTGACTAAAACCTCTCTCACAAGCAAAACATGATCAAACCCCAGAACTCATTGAGTCTTAATCACATGATGATGTGAATTAGTTTAATGACACTAGTAAACTCTTTGGATGTTGGTCACATGGCAATGTGACCAGTAAGTGTTAATCACATGGCGATGTGAACTAGATTATTGACTCTAGTGCAAGTGGGAGACTGTTGGAAATATGCCCTAGAGGCAATAATAAATTGGTTATTATTATATTTCCTTGTTCATGATAATCGTTTATTATCCATGCTATAATTGTATTGATAGGAAACTCAGATACATGTGTGGGTACATAGACAACACCATGTCCCTAGTAAGCCTCGAGTTGAGTAGCTCGTTGATCAATAGATGGTTACGGTTTCCTGACCATGGACATTGGATGTCGTTGATAACAGGATCACATCATTAGGAGAATGATGTGATGGACAAGACCCAATCCTAAGCCTAGCAGAAAGATCGTAGTTCGTATGCTAAAGCTTTTCTAATGTCAAGTATCATTTCCTTAGACCATGAGATTGTGCAACTCCCGGATACCGTAGGAATGCTTTGGGTGTACCAAACGTCACAACGAATCGGGTGGCTATCAAGGTGCACTACTGGTATCTCCAAAAGTGTCATTGGGTTGGCACGAATCGAGACTGGGATTTGTCACTCCGGTAAACGGAGAGGTATCTCTGGGCCCACTCGGTAGGACATCATCATAATGTGCACAATGTGACCAAGGGGTTGATCACGGGATGATGTGTTACGGAACGAGTAAAGAGACTTGCCGGTAACGAGATTGAACAAGGTATCGGTATACCGACGATCGAATCTCGGGCAAGTACTATACCGCTAGACAAAGGGAATTGTATACTGGATCGATTGAGTCATTGACATCATGGTTCATCCGATGAGATCATCGTGGAACATGTGGGAGCCAACATGGGTATCCAGATCCCGCTGTTGGTTATTGGCCGGAGAACATCTCGGTCATGTCTGCATGGTTCCTGAACCCGTAGGGTCTACACACTTAAGGTTCGATGACGCTAGGGTTATAAAGGAAGTTTGTATGTGGTTACCGAATGTTGTTCAGAGTCCCGGATGAGATCCCGGACGTCACGAGGAGTTCCGAAGTGGTCCGGAGGTAAAGATTTATATATGAAAAGTTGTTGTTCGGATTCCGGGAAAAGTTCGGGTTTTTCCGGTATTGTACCGGGAAGCTTCCAGAAGGTTCCGGAGGATTCCAGAGGGGTCCAGAGGTCCGGAAATTGTTCCACCACGTCCAATACAGCAGCATGGGCTGTAGGGGGGCACTCTAGCCTTAATGGGCCAGGGGCACCAGCCCCCCCAAAGCCCATGCGCATGGGAGGGGGGAAACCCTAAGGGGGAGGGCCTCCACTTGACTTGGGAGGCACTCCTTCCCCCTTGGCCGCCGCCCCAACCATAGATGGGATCTAAGGGGGCCGGCCCCCTCTTCCCCCCACCTATAAATAGTGGAGGGATGGGAGGGCAGCCGCACCCCAAGTTCTGGCGCAGCCCTCCCCCTCTCCCAAGTACTCCTCCTCTCCCGCGGAGCTTGGCAAAGCCCTGCAGGATTGCCACGCTCCTCCACCACCACCATGCCGTTGTGCTGTTGCTGGACGGAATCTTCCTCAACCTCTCCCTCTCTCCTTGCTGGATCAAGGCGTGGGAGACGTCACCGGGCTGTACGTGGGTTGAACACGGAGGTGCCGTCCGTTCGGCACTTGGATCTCCGATGATTTGGATCACGACGAGTACGACTCCTTCAACCCCGTTGTCGGTGTCAAAACCGGCGGATCTCGGGTAGGGGGTACCGAACTATGCATCAGGCGGATGGTAACAGGAGAAAAGGGACATGATGTTTTTACCCAGGTTCGGGCCCTCTCGATGGAGGTAAAACCCTACTCCTGCTTGATTGATATTGATGATATGGGTAGTATAAGAGTGGATCTACCACGAGATCAAGGAGGCTAAACCCTAGAAGCTAGCCTATGGTATGATTGTTGTAATGGTTGTTGTCCTACGGACTAAAACCCTCCAGTTTATATAGACACCAGGGAGGGCTAGGGTTACACAAAGTCGGTTACAATGGTAGGAGATCTACATATCCGTATCGCCAAGCTTGCCTTCCACGCCAAGGAAAGTCCCATCCGGACACGGGACGAAGTCTTCAATCTTGTATCTTCATAGTCTTGGAGTCCGGCTGATGATGATAGTCCGGCTGTCCGGACACCCCCTAGTCCAGGACTCCCTTAGCCGACAGAACGGAATGTAAGGTACCAAAACATGGGAGCCGGGCAAACCCAACTATTGACCCAAGACATGATTCGGAGCCTATTCATATAATGCTATAAGTTCGGGGTGCCACACTTGTGAAAGTGTTCGGACTTATCACACCATAATGCGGGGAATGTAAGCCCCTGGTGTATTCAGCCGTACCAAAATATACGGATGCGAGATGTCATTGATGAACATATATATATAACATAATGCAATTATAGGCAAAAAGTGCTGCATTGTTTGTTCAAAAAATTCTGCTATTAGCGCAGAGCGATACAAATAGTGCGGTAAGCAAGGGATTGGACTAATTAAGCGTGTCCCCCTCCAGAGGTGGGCTGCGGACTGATGTATTTAACAAATGTAATGCTCGTAATGGAGACCACCTGAGTGTTCGCCGCAGCCTTTGTCCCTCCCTGGCTGTTGCATCGTGAGTTCGGCAGGTTCGCCGCCGGACAGGGCCTCTGGTGAACGGAGTCCTGTGTATAATAAGAAGGAAAAAAAGAAAAGAAAAATAAAAATGAAAAAAGCAACACACTTGGGAGCCCCTGGTGTGGTCGAGCCGCACTCTGGGCCTGTTGTGGTTGTGCCCCTCCCCCTATGCCTATGGTATCTCCAAAGCGTAATGATGTACGCGGAGAGCTTGTCTTGCAATCATGCGAGGGTTGGGGTTGGGGCCGCATTGCTACGCGTGCTCGGAACGTGCCAGGTGGTCTTGATTGATGTTGCTCCGGGCGCGTTTGGCCGTGTCCGGTCGTTTAACGGCCGGACTCGAAAATTGCCTTAGAAGGCTGCTCAGTATTCGCCGCGAGAGCCGCTGTATGTTCCTCCGCTCGAGAGGGCGTTCCGTATTTCTGTTGACCATGATGACTCCACGAGGGCCTGGCATCTTGAGCTTGAGGTATGCATAATGCGGCACCACGTTGAACTTTCGAACGCGGTTCGTGTGAGCAGAGCGTGATAGCCACTGCGGAACGGGACTATGTCGAAGATTAACTCCTCGCTTCGGAAATTATCCGGGATCCAAGACCACTTCGGTGTGGTGAGCTGCATAATTGGCCTCAACACTGGTATGACGCTTTGAAGGTCGTCTTTGTAGGTTTAATACTTGAGGGGTCTATGCCCATCTTGCGCACTGTATCCTGATAAAGAAAGTTCAGGCTACTGCCGCCGTCCATCAGGACTCTCGTGAGGTGAAATCCATCGACGATTGGGTCTAAAACCAATGCGGCGAATCCGCCATGGCGGATACTGGTCGGATGGTCTCTTCGATCGAAAGTGATCGGGCAAGAGGACCATGGATTGAACTTCGGGGTGACTGGCTCCATCGCATATACGTCCCTTAGTGCATGCTTCCGCTCCCTCTTGGGTATGTGGGTTGCGTATATCATGTTTACCGTCCGCACTTGTGGGGGGAAGCCCTTCTGCCCTCTATTGTTCGGCGGCCGGGTCTCTTCCTTGTCATCGCTATGCAGCCCCTTGTCATTGTTTTTGGCAATTAACTTGCCGGCCTGCTTGAATACCCAACAATCTCCGTTGGTGTGGTTAGCTGGCTTTTCGGGGGTGCCATGTATCTGGCAAGAGCGGTCGAGTATTTGGTCCAAATTGGACGGGCCCGGAGTGGTTCTTTCGAATGGCTTCTTCCGCTGACCGGGTTTAGAGCCTCGGAATCCGACGTTGACTGTCGTATCCTCATTGTTGTCGCCGTTAACGCGATGTTTGTTTTTGTTTCGACGCGACCTACCATTGTGGTCCTTAGTATCCAGACTGCCAGCATTTTTACTGAGGTTGTTGCTGCGAGCTAGCCAGCTATCCTCTCCCGCATAGAAGCGGGTCATGAGTGATGTGAGGGCTGCCATGGATTTCGGCTTTTCCTGTCCTAGGTGCCGGGCCAGCCACTCATCGCGGATGTTATGTTTGAAGGCTGTGAGGGCCTCTGCATCCGGACAATCGACAATTTGATTTTTCTTTGTTAAGAACGGTGTCCAAAATTGTCTGGCCGACTCGTCTGGCTGCTGAATTATGTGGCTTAGGTCATCGGCATCTGGTGGTCGCACATATGTGCCCTGGAAGTTGTCGAGGAATGCGGCTTCCAGGTCCTCCCAACACCCAATTGACTCTGCGAGCGGGCTGTTGAGCCAATGCTGAGCTGGTCCTTTAAGCTTGAGAGGGAGATATTTGATGGCGTGGAGATCGTCGCCGTAGGCTATATGGATATGAAGGAGATAATCCTCGATCCAAACCGCGGTGTCTGTTGTGCCATCGTAGGATTCAATGTTGACGGGTTTAAACCCTTCAGGGATTTGATGATCCATTACTTCGTCTGTGAAGCATAGTGGGTGTGCGGCGCCTCTGTATTGAGCAATGTCACGACGTAGCTCAAGAGAGCATTGTCTGCTGTTTTCGGCCCGGTCGGAGTGGCTGTATCCGATGCGACGGTATTCGTCGTGGGTCGTGGGGCGCCCACGTGATCCATAGATAGATCTGGATTGTCTTGCCTTGTCCTCCAATATATCCCGCAAGTCCGGCGCGTTCCCCCGTGGCTTCGTACTATTTGAGCGGTGCCGGGGTACGGTTCTGGTGGAGGGCCTAGATGCCTCTCTGTCACGGCCACGAGGTGGTCGGTCTGCCGTATTGTGCGCTGGTGATGATGGTTTGTATGCTTCCTCCTCTAGTCGGGGGAGCAACTTGCGTTTTGGGTAGCTTTTGGAGGGGCGTTCGAGTTCATACTCTTCGGCCGCGAGGACCTCGGTCCATCTGTCGGCCAGCAGGTCTTGATCAGCTTGAAGCTGTTGCCATTAGCCTGCGTTTAAAACGCTCTTGTTCGACGGGATCCTCGGGCACGACAAATTCGTCGTCGTTGAGGCTTGCCTCGTCTCCGGAGGGAGGCATGTAATTGTCATCCTCTAACTCCTCATCTGCCGCTCTCTCTCGAGGGCTGGCTTCCCCGTCCTCCTGTGCTGAATTGTGCTGGAGGGGGTTGTCTTCGGCACTCTCTGGGGTGTTATTATCTCCGGTGCCGGAATCTCCATTCTTGCTGTGGCAGGATTTAGAGCGGCGCCGTTGACGTCGGCGCTTGGGCTGTTTCTTTAAGGAATCTGCCTCTGCTGCTTCTTCGCCGTCCCCATCTTTTGGGGTGTCCACCATGTATATGTCGTATGATGAGGTGGTCTTCCAGTGCCCTGTAGGCACTGGTTCTTGATCGTCTCTGGCATCATCGTCCATACCGTCGATGTCTTCGGAGTCGTAGTCTAGCATGTCGGTTAGATGTCGATAGTGGCTACAAAGTGGGTGGTGGGTGGGCTTTGAATTTCTTCGTCGTCCGCATCCCAACCATCCTGGCCGTAGTCCGGCCAGGGCTCTTCGGATAGCGAGAGATACTTTAGTGATTTCAGGATGTCGCCAAAGGGTGAGTGCTGAAAGATGTCCCCAGCGGTGAACTCCATGATCGGCGCCCAATCAGATTCGATTGGCAGGGGCGCAGGAGGTTCGGAGTCCGGCAGGGAGTCCGGCACCTCGGAGTGACGAGCTTTATAAGGGACGAGGTCAGTGTTCGGCTCCATCGCCGTGGAAGTTGCAACTCCCAAGGCGGTGTCCAGCCACCCGTCCTCGATATGCGCGATCGGCTCCGGACTATGGGTCGGAGCGGATTCGTGTCGACCTCAAGGTCTTGTCCGTGGCGAGTTAGATCATGCCCATCGTGACAGTGCGGCACGCTCGGCTGCGGCTTGGATCCATCGAAGATCAAGTCTCCGCGGATGTCCGCCGTGAAGTTTAGGCTCCCAAATCTGATCTGATGGCCAGGGGCGTAGCTTTCGATCTGCTCCAGATGGCCAAGTGAATTGGCCCCTTGATCGGCGGCCGCGAACACGAAGATTTGTGCGGGAGAAAAATCTCACCGGGACTGCGTTGTTGTTGATTGAAGAAGCCATCAAGCCTATCGGTGGCGACATACGAGGAACTCTCAATGAAAGCACCAATGTCGGTGTCAAAACCGGCGGATCTCGGTAGGGGTCCCGAACTGTTGTCTAGGCGGATGGTAACAGGAGACAAGGGACACGATGTTTACCAGGTTGGGCCCTCTCGATGGAGGTAAAACCCTACTCCTGCTTGATTGATATTGATGATATGGGTAGTACAAGAGTGGATCTACCACAAGATCAAGGAGGCTAAACCCTAGAAGCTAGCCTATGGTATGATTGTTGTAATGGTTGTTGTCCTACGGACTAAAACCCACCGGTTTATATAGACACCGGGGAGGCCTAGGGTTACACAGAGTTGGTTACAATGCTAGGAGATCTACATATCCGTATCGCCAAGCTTGCCTTCCATGCCATGGAAAGTCCCATCCGGACACGGGACGAAGTCTTCAATCTTGTATCTTCATAGTCTTGGAGTCCGGCTGACGATGATAGTCCGGCTGTCCGGACAACCCCTAGTCCAGGACTCCCTCACCCGTTCTCTTGAACGCTTCCGCTTAGCGATCTACAAGGGTATGTAGATGCACTCTCCTTCCCCTCTTTGTTGGTTTCTCCATAGATAGATCTTGGTGACACGTAGGAAAATTTTGAATTTTTGCTTCGTTCCCCAACACCCAAAGCCTGAAGCAACTCACCCTCTCAAGTGGTCCAAGTGCGCCATCACCTTCGACTCCTCAGACCGGCTCAAGTGTGCGGCTACCGCTGGCGCGCTCCCCATGCTCTGCTCCACCGTCATCAGCAACGTGGTCTTCACCAAGACTCTCATCGATGGTGGAGCGGGGCTCAATGTTCTATCTGCTCAGACGTTCGACAGGCTCGAGGTGCCATACTACCAGCTTCACCCACCAAGCCATTCTTAGGAGTGATCGATGGTTCGACACACCCGATCAGGTAGGTTCTCCTCCCTGTCACCTTCGGCGAGCGCAACATCTACCACACTGAGCTCATCGACTTCAACGTCGCCGACATTCGCCTGCCCTATAACGCCATCCTAGGGTACCCAGCACTAGCCAAGTTCATGGCAGCCACGCACCACGGTTACAACGTCCTCAAGATGATAGGAAGCGACGGCGTAATCACGGCCGCCTGTCAAGAGAAGGATGCGGTGTGCTCCCTCGAGTGCGCCTTTGAAGCTGCAGCAGTTGAGAACCCTGAAGATGAGGACGGCGCCCTCCCTCTTGAGGTCTCCCCCAAAACGAAGAAGTTGCAGCTGGGACAGGGGTCTCGTGAGGAAGCATCAGTCGAGGACCGAGCGCTAAGCCTCGCGTCTCCGGACGTGGCAAGCCTCACCCATCGTGTAGGAAGGCGCACCCGGCGCCCCTCTTAGGCTGGGCTCGAGGGCTCTCCTTTGGAGGGCCTCAGATCTGGCCAATGTCGCGAGGGAGGTGCTCGGGCAACACGTGGAGGCGCTCTTCAGAGCATGCTTCCCAGGACAAGGCAACAGGCGCGAGGCACCAGGCGTTCAGGAGTTCATCAGCAAGGCAAACGAGGAGATTCAGGAAGGAAGGGTTCTGCAAGGCGATCATCGCCTGTTGCGTGGCGCAGCTCACTACCCTGGCGAGGGTAAGGAGTTCCGCGTCTGCATCGACATCCCCTGGCTCAATAGGGTCGCGTCTCGACGGCTCATGTGGCCGTCTCGTCTCGGCCGATGCGAGGGTCGGCCTCACAACTACGTCTGCATGCCTCTCGGCCTGGCAAGGGCGGCTGAGGTGTTCCAGCGCTGCATGAGGGATGCTTGGACGACCTATGAGGATAGGCACTAGGCGGTCCTGGCGGACATGGAGGAGCATCTTCAGGAGCCTCTCGGCCCCTCCGAGTCTCTCGAGGCTCGGCACCAGAGTGGCTCGTAAGGAACGGCTCTAGTGGCGCGTGTTTTTTCTACTTCAACACCTCTTCGGCAACGGTACCATGTGACATCTCTCTAGTTCGTTCAGTTTGGGAGCGCCCCTCGGGCTACATCATCCCCAGGCCGTGTGGGTCTAGCCCTACGTCATGTATTATTTTGCATTCACCAGGACTATCTAATCATCTCTGGGAATTTATCTATGATTGTCACTCCATGACCACCGCCTCACGGCCCTTCATATGTGCTGGCTGATACCATTTCCGCATCGCTGCACGATACTCACATCGGCACGACGCTTGTGCTCGGGTCCGTCCCTGCAATGCTGATAAACCGGGGGATCGAGCTCTGGTCCGCGACCCGCTCCGCGCACACCACCTCTCCAAGTCCTCGGTGCCTTTGTTTCACGCACCTTACTCCAGGCCCACTCCAAAGGGGTCCCGGTCTTTCCTGCCATCCAACTTGCAGGTTCATTTGGCACTTAGGACCACGGGTCAGCTTGAACAACCGCCATCTGGCATCGCGAGTCGCTTGCGCGTGAAAGGTGGGGCCTCCCAAGCATCGCGTCTCAGGAGCCCCTACTGGCTCTCCAGCCCTCACCCCCTGGCCTTGACCACGGCATCGCGACCTGGCATACCAGCGGCGGATGAGCTCGCTTGAGGAACGGGTCCCGAGGACGTAGAGCACCTAGGCGAGCGAGGCAAGAAGGTGGCTAAGGCAAGCTGCGCCCAATGATATTGCAGGCGTGGGGGTAAATGCCACCCCCCAAATGGACGTAGACACCAAATAGATAAGTCTCGGCTCATTACAGCACCGGTCTCGCTCCCCGTACGCCCCGCCTCGCAGTTCCACTTTGGCAGTTCTACTCCCCTTTTCGATTTTTTGTGCAGCAGCTTGCACGCCAAAGGGGACCTCGTGAGCATCGTGTCTCACGAGCTCTTACCAAACCTTGGGCCGCTCACCTCCTAGCCTTGACCACGGCATCGTGACCTGGTATACTAACGACAGCTAAAGCCTGCTTGAGGACTGGGTCCTGTCGGTGTAGAGCGCCACGCTGTCTAGGGAAAAGAAAAGGGAGGAACCTAGCCGAACTGGAATACGCGTATCCATCATGAAATCAAAAGAAACATCATTGATATTAAGTGCATTCCGATCCTTACAAACCTCACGGGGGCTGATCTACATTTTGCGCAGGAAAAGCAACTACAAGGCCCTACGGTACCGCCAACGATGCCGGGCGGCAGCCGCAGCTGTGCTGCGGCCTTGGCGGGAGCTCGGCGGCACGTAGCTGTCGTCGCTCGACTCCAGAGAATTACTAGGCATGGGAGAGTCGCAGGATTCCTAGGAGTCGCCACTGCTGCTGGAAGAAGCGTTGAAGGGGACGGCAGCAGGTCCAATACCTGTTGCGGCGTCCTCGAGCTGCCTCCTCCGAGGTAACATTCCAGCCGTTCGCCCTCCTCCTTGAAGACCTTGAAGAACAGGGTGGCCGCGCCATCGTACTTGAAGTGGATTGCGAGGGCTCCCTCTGCGGAGCAAGCCCGGGCAATCTCACCCCATCCTCGAGTCATGAAGAAGTCCTCGGGCGGCACCCCCTCGACTTCGGCCCCGGTTGCCGGGCTGCGGCACCTAGCATGCTGCAGCCACAGCTCGACCGGCCTTCTCGTATGCAGCTCGCTAGCGAAGAGCCGCGGGAGTCGGATCCAGGTGTCGGGGGGCATCGCCGCCCACACCACGAACTCGCACGAGCTGCCCTCGGCATGGATCCTTGGTGCGGACGGCAGGGCAATGGCAGCCCTGCCACCTTCGCCAGGTGTCTCTCATTGGCGCACTCCTTTGTCCTGAACGCGAGCGTAAATGTAAAGAGGAAAGCCATGCGGAGGCCTCGATTGCCAAGGCATGTTCACCTCTCGCCCCACATCGACATTGTGGGGAAGGCGGAGTCGTTTCTTTGGCAGGAGAGAATCAGACCCCTCCCAAGGAGCCTTACCCTTCTCAGCCGCGGAATACCTTCTAATCGGCGCCATGGAGGCAAGATGGAGAAGAAGATAAGAATACAAAAGCAACGCGAAAGGAACATGTGCAGGAGCTACGGCCGCCCGCGCATTTATAGCCGGGAGAAGGTAAATCGTCGGCCTTCCATGATCTCCACTAATGATGATTCTCTCTGCGTGCAGCATGCAATTGTCAAGCCGAGTAGTTGCCGAGGCAGCATGGGGAAGCAGAGCCACCCACGTCCAATCAATCGCCACGCGTCATCAAGGCCGCAGACGGTTAGGGCCCGCGGCGCTCCACACTTGCCCTTTGGCTTCGCCTGGAAGCCAAGTCAGAGCGCGCCTTGGGCCCCGGGGGCTACTGTCGGCGTCCTGGATTCGGGGGTATCCAGCCCTGCCTGCCTGCAGCCCATCACATGGCTCCATCAACGGCCTGGTATGGCCCGGCTTCAACATCAACAGCACAAGACCCTCGCGAGGGTCCAAGACTCGCGAGGCGGACGACGCCAAGACCCCCAAAGGGATCGGCCTCCTCAGGCTGGCTCCTGAGGGGCGGAGAGTTCTATGCAACGTGCCTCACGAGGCTCAGCTGACGTGAGCCATGACGACAAAGGCCAGGAGGGCGCAGAGTGTAGGTTTCCTCTTTGGTGCAAAGGAGGCAAGCCACAGGAGCGGAGTCCCGAGGAATCACCCAAAGGTTTCCATTCCGGTGCAACGAGACCAAGACCGCCAGGATGGCAGGACGGAGGTCATCGACGAGCCCACCGCAGTGTCACGACCAGAGGCTTTTCGCAGGCGAAGACTACTTTTGTCAGGATAGACTGTACTAGTTGTCCCCTTTCAAATCCAACCGTTGTGGGATCCCTTCCCGCTCATATTTGGGAAGAGGACCAAGGCCACTATAAATAGGACTAGCCACCACCATAGAAGGGGACGAAGTGAGAACAAGTAGAACTAGCATACACCACACCAGCACAAGAACACCTCACCTCCTAATGCTTGTTCACCCACTGTACTAGTTCATCCTTAGCCCTTCGAGGCAATCCACCACACCACAATGGATTAGGGTATTACACCACAACAGGTGGCCCGAACCAGTATAAACCGCTGTCTCTGTTCGTCCCTTTGAGCTTGACGCACTAGGCTTAGGAGGTTCACGAGTAGGCATGCTGGGTAGGTTGAGATCTCCGCACGCACCCCAGAGTACGAACCTCTCAAGGGTTTGCGGATCCCATAATTCAACACGGACCCCTTGAACCGGGAGGCTGCTTCACTAATGAGACGGTTTCACTGATGGTGTACCACACTGGATGTGAAAAAAATCCAGTGTGGCCGATGCAGGCTATCATTAGCTTTTCTTAAATTGTTTTGTGAAATTTTCATCTGCACTCATGAAAAGTTGATTGTGTTTGGAAGAAAAATATGTGGGTAACTCATATTCAGAGATGTAAAAAATTGCATGCTAAGTATAATATTTTATATATTGATACATATATGATCAGGTGTGCTTAGAAGGACCGACGGTATACTGGGAAGGCGTTCCAGGTGACAAGGAGGATCTTGTGATTTCCAGGCTCGAATAAATTGTAGAGGCTTTCAACGGATGCTACATTTTCATATTAGCCTTCAAGTAAGTGTATTGTGTACTGGAACTCTGGAAGGAAGGCTTGGTAAATGGTCGGCGTACTTCACTTTGCCCTGATGAAGAATTTGGTGCTAGAAAGGATGATTGAACTCTCTGCATGACATGTAGTGTTGCACCTGCAATGATGGACCAGAAGGAAAACATCTGAAGATGACAACCTATATTGATTTTTTTATCCGATCAAACAAGTGTTCTTTTTCTTTAAAGTTACTACATGATTGTAAAACGTTACTACATGATCTATTAAACTCTATCTGTTAGTAAATCATGGTAGTATGGACACATGCAATATTTAATCAGTGTTACATTTTGATAAATATTCTTGTTGCCTGTACATTCTTGGCTCGCAGGAACAGAACGTGAGCTGGTTTGATATTTTAAAATTCAATTCAATTCAGCAGTTGTGATTTTCTATTCTGATTGTATACCACATGCAACATTTGTTTTGTTTGGCAGGTCTATAATCCAGTGGAATCGCTGAGATCATAGGAGGATAAGTAGAAAAGGGACGCCATAACATATTCGGGTTCAGTGGTAAATATTTATGTACAAATCTTATCCAAGTGTGATAATAGTTTTAATCTTAGCATTAGGGACAACAATTCCAACTTCTGTTAGGGTTTTCCAAACACTGATTTTGTGTATTCTGTCCCACAAAAAGATAATTGATTTTGCTTTTTTTTGCCAGGGTGGGGGGCTATAGTTCTTTTATTTTCAAAATTTTCAGAATACGAATTCACAATTTATACTCGCACAAATTCCATGTGCATTGGTTGTGACATGTACTGATAATTTGTGCTAGAATCTAAGTTTCTTAGGGAAGCACTTCATTTTACTGTATTAGAGTCTATGCATGTACCTATCCATTGGGGGTGGCTTAACGCCACTACTGAAGTACCATTTTATTGAAGTAAATTGTAGAGTATATCACGGCGATGGGTTTTGGATCCTAAAATTAAATCTGTTTTTATGTACGTGCCACTTTTATACATACAACAAGCTATATATAAACTTTTTTATTAATGTTATGTAATTTCAATTTATTTCCCTTTTTTCCTCTGATGCAATTTTACAATGATCTCTTAGGAGTGGTTAAATTAGCCTAATGTATGGATACACTTGAGCACTTGTTTCGTAATTTACTTTGTTGCGACTTCAATAATTTTATTTTACTTTAAAATTGGTCCCCAAGTAGACCGCTAAATAATTTCATCTGATTTTAGATCTTTTTTATTGTTAGGGTTCATAATTAGTAAGATGATTTGATACCAAATTGGGATTAATTTATTTACAATGTGGTTGGGAGGAAGATGAGAATATGTATGCTCCCGTTGCAGAGCACATGATTTCAAAATCCTGTGGCAACGCACGGGCATTCTACTAGTTTTCTTTAGAGTTAGACAGACTATGAAGCGGCGCTCCGGGCGTTCATCTTTTTTATTATTGTGAGATTTTCTACCAAAAAAATTACACATTGGCGAGAGGATTCTTGTGATCGAGAGTTTACTAGCTATTAGCTTGAGGTCCGTCGGTGACCACGGATTGCGTGTTGGTGACGTCTATGCCAATGAGAAGTGCCTTGTTTGCCGAGGTATTGCTTGTCAGTAGTTATTACCACAGTTTCGGGTTGCGTGTATAGCTCGCATAATTGGAAACTTTTATCGGTGAAATTTAGTCGCGGTTGTTGCATCGTGAAAGATCGGGCCAAATTAGCAGCGCGTTCGAGGTCGTGCCCTTATCAGGTGGTAAATCATGCGAATGATGTTAATTCAATTATATAAGATGGCCTGCGTGCCTTTTGTTTTTTGGCCAACCTCGTATGAGTCGGTTTGTATCCTAGGCTATATATATTATTTGCTATCGAGACTTTTAGGGTTGGAGCTTATTTTCTTTAGAGTTAGACAGACAATGAAGTGGCCCTCTGGGCGTTCATCTTGTTTATTATTGTGAGATTTTCTATCAAGAAAATTACACCTTGGCAAGAGGATTCTTGTGATCGAGAGTTTACTAGCTATTGGCTTGAGGTCCGTCGGCAACGACGGATTGCGTGCTGGTGACGTCTACACCGATGAGACGTGCCTTGTTTGCCGAGGTATTGCTTGTCAGTTGTTGTTACCACAGTTTCAGGTTGCGTGTATCGCTCGCGTAGTTGGAAACTTTCATCGGTGAAATTTAGTCGCAGTTGTTGCATCGTGAAAGATGGGGCCAAATTAGCAGCGCGTTCAAGGTGGTGCCCTTATCAGGTGGTATCCGATTACTGGGTTTCTCACGGTGCAATACTTTTTTGTTGATTGAGGATGTACGGCGACACTGACTATTATGGCTACAAGTCCCAGAATGACAAGTTGAAGACACCAAAAATCAAAGAGTTAAATACGTTGGAGGTGCCTTAACTTGTTTTCCCCAGTCAGTTTAGTGTCTAAAGTTGCAAAATACATGAAATTGATGCTCGAGCTTGTTCGGACATGCAAATACGGTGCCTTCATCTGTATTCAGACGTACGTCCAGCCTGCGTGGCGTGCCAGCGTAGCAGTGGCTGAGAGTTGGAAGGTGCTGGGTGGCCCGAGCGCGAGGAATTTTGCAGGATAAAAAAGACAAATACATGCAAAAATTGGCTTGTCTTTTTGGCCGTGATGTTGTCTTTTTTTTGCAGGATATAATATAACATAATATCAAATGAAATTTGAAAGTCACTTAGAGCACATGCATACATTTTGGTTGCTATGTACCTCTTCAAGCGATTCTTATTTATGTACAGCACATCTATGGACCCGCACAAACTCTATTTCATTTTTTCAAGTCTTTATTTTTATTTTTCACACTATTTTTTCCATTCAAGAAAAAATGTAAGAAAAAATATGACTGCCTTAAACTTAAAGAAAGTGTTAGTGCATTTGAAAAATGTTTAGCGTGTGTTAAAAAAATTAAAATGTGATTTACAAAATTGGCAATGTATATTTAAAAAGATTTCAACGTGTATTAAAATTATTCTGTAACATTTTTGAATAATTGTATTAAAAAGCTCCCCAAAATACTTTTTAATGCATGTTGAATAATTTACAGAATACAACATTGTCAAATTATTAATAATTAGGTATTTTAGAAATACAATGAAGATAAACAACAATAGTGTGTGCTTGTGATCCAGAATGAACATACATAAATTTACACAATAATTTCTAATATAGGCAGAACTATTTCATTCCCCATAAATTTTTTTAAAAGATAATATCTACCACTTCAAAGTTCGCAATAACGAAAAAGAAAAATATTTAAAATAAAAAATAATTGCATATTGTATTTTTTTATATGAGAAAATTTACGCCTCATGAAACTAAACAAGAACTTGGATAAAAATAAAAATGGAACTGATAGATAACGCATTAAGAAAATTAAAGAGCGATATGTGCGTCTACATAGCTTTCTAGCTAAGAGGTGAACACAATACATATTTTGGCCAAGTGGCACTAGTAGAAAAGAGGCCAATGGTCCAGGCCGGTCAAGTCCATTAGTCCCGGCTCAATCCAGAACCGGGACCAATGGGGCATCGGACCCGGTTCGTGAGCCCCCGGGGCCGGCCGGGCCACGTGGGCCTTTGGTCCCGGTTCGTCTGGACCTTTTGGTCCCGGTTGGAGGGACGAACCGGGACCAATGGGCCTCGCTCCTGGCCCACCACCATTGGTCCCGGTTGGTGGCATGAACCGGGACCAAAGGCTGACCTTTAGTCCCAGTTCATGCCACCAACCGGGACTAAAGGGTTGGTCCTCGTTCATGCCGAGTTTAGTCCCACTCGCCAACGAAGGGGCCTGCACCAGTTTATAAGCCCTCCTCTCTGCCTTGTTGAGCTCCTCTCTAAATGAAAATAGATGCCCTTATACAGGGAATTTAACCTAAATTTATATTGAATTTCTCTGAAGTTAGTAGAAATTTATTGTGAATTTAGGTTGAATTTTCTCTATAAGCACATCTATGCTCATTTCTGAGTAGCTTTATATAGTTTTTGTTTCTTTTCTGTTATATTTATTTTTTTATTTTTATTTCTGAGTTGTAATAAGTCATTAAAAATAAGCATATATGCTCATTATTTAGTAAAGTTAATCACAACTATTTTTTCTTCTATTTATTTCTGAACTGTAATAAGTCATTAAAAATAAGCATCTATGCTCATTTTTTAGTAAAGTTAATCACAACTATTTTTTCTTTTATTTATTTCTGAGTAGTTTTATATAGTTTTTTTTCTTTTCTGCTATATTTATTTTTTTTCTTTTTATTTCTGAGTTGTAATAAGTCATTAAAAATAAGCATCTATGCTCATTTTTTAGTAAAGTAAATCACAACTATTTTTTCTTCTATTTATTTCTGAGTAGTTTTTTATATAGTTTTTTTTTCTTTTCTGCTATATTTATTTTTTCCTTTTTATTTCTGAGTTGTAATAAGTCATTAAAAATAAAAAAGAGGCGCAATGCTCGTTAATTAGCTTCAAGCCTTTCAGAATAGTGTAAACTACACTGCACACAGCACCGTGCAGTCTACCCTAATCCTCAAGGCTTGAAGCTAAGCAACGTGCAGGTGAGCATTGAGCCTCTTCTTCATCGTCTCGCACTCGGGGCTTATAAACCGCTGAAAGTGCCTCTCGCATGCAGGTGGGACTAATTAAAACAGTTGCAGAAAGAGGTGCATTGGAACCGTTTGGTGGCACCAACCGGTACCAATCCCGCTCTTTGGTCCCGGTTGGTGGCACCAACCGGGACAAATGCCCCTCTTTTGTCCCGGTTGGAGCCACCAACCGGCACCAAAAGTCTTCGTTTCCCGCCCTTTGGGATGCCGAAAAGAGGCCTTTGGTCCCGGTTGATGGCTCCAACCGGGACTAGAGGGGTGCATTAGTCCCGGTTTGAGGCTTGAACTGGGACCAATGCCTTTGCTATATAAGTAGCACTGCCGCCCCGCCCCGACTTCGATCTCTCCTCGACGCCGCCCCGCCCCGACTTTGCTAGAACAGATTGCTCTAACACCCTTTGCTATATAAGTAACAAAAAGATCTATTAATAATAATATCACCAAACATGCATATTCAACAATAATATCTTTTTTTGGTGATATTATTGTTGAATATGCATGTTTGGTGATATTATTATTAATAGATCTTTTTGTTAGATTATATGTGGTGTAATTTAGATATGTATAGAGTTCATATTGTGTAATTAATTTGTTCATTTTTAGTAAGTACTATTTTATTTTATTTATAGTAAGTGCTTCATATATATATATAGTTGAACTAGCTAGTTGATTTAATAATCTAATTTATTTTACTATATATAGAAGTAGTTTGTTTTTAGTAAGTACTACTTTATTTATTTATTGTAAGTGCTTAGTAGTTGAATTAGATAGTTGATTTAATTAATAAAACTACTTTATGTAGTTAGTTGAACTACGTCGGCGATGCCTATCCCGCATCCTTGTCATTGTCGACTCGGCGGTGGAGGCCTGCTTGATCAGGGCCATGTTCGGGACTGGGCTCCGCCGGGCTGGTATTGGGAGGTGCTACCTTCCGGGGGACGTAGGTTGGTGAGGAGGCATCCTTGTTGTTGACCCGATCCTTGTTTTGTGGCGGTCGCGTGGGCCAGTGACGGTGCCGAGGCTTCGGACACCGCGGAGGTGGTACGTCACCGTGTCAGCGAGGAGGACGAGCACGTCCGTCGCTACATGGTTGCATTGGAGGGCAGGTTCGACAATACCGGCAGGTTCTTGAGGATCTCACCGAGCTATGATCCTGTGATGGTTCCTTATCTTTGGGTGTCCACCGCCCGCGTCGATACCCGTCGGACGCTACGCTTCTAGTTGTATTAGTGATGCTATATTAGTGATAATATTCGACGATGTACGGACACAAAGAGATGATGTACTTTTGCTTATAATTATTGAATGCATGCTAATTTGAATACAACTTTATTTTATGATTTGGTTTTGCTTATTTTATGATTTGGTTTTGCTAATTGAATGCTCATATTGGATAAGTTCTCCTTCATTCCCGTGTGCTAGACAATTTGGTGTAATAATGCACTCAGGAATGAAAGGAGGAGCTACGTACATCACCGATAGTCAACCCGTGATTAATAATCTAGTTTAATATTTGAATTATGAACATAGGCCGGAAATGTCGTACTCGGACGACGAAAACCACCCGGGGGAGTGCGACTGGTGCCACAACGACCGAGGTATGTGCGACAGGTTCATTGAGCTGGACGAAGATCGGCGCTTCAGCATGACTTGAACTATTTTAACGTGTATTTTTCATCTGGTACGCAACGACGACAATAGTTTTTTTCATAATTAAGCATGACTTGAACCTGAAAATAATTGTTTGGGCTTTATTCTGTAGTTGTTTGGGCTTTATTAAAAATACCAGAGCACTTCTAAAAATCCTGAAAATAATTGTGGGCACCTTCTGAAATATATGCAACAGCCCACATTTAGTTTCAGAATTATTTGAGCATTTAAATTATTTATAGCATTCAAATGCCCAAATTCAAATACTTGATGAGTTAATTCAAAAATCCATAAATGGCCAAAAATATGCTCATCATTTTTGGCAGAGGTTTTCACCTTTATCAAAAATCATGAACATTTCCAAAGGCATTTTGGGTTCATTGAAGATTATTTTAGGTTGAACCTATTTGATTTGATCTGGTTCTAGGGTTTGAACAATCCCCATTTCAGGTTTAAGAGAAATTAAACATGATGCAACACATGACTAGCTAGCCTAGTGCAATACCAGAAGCTAGGGATGTGACAACTCGCCCCCACTAAACAAGAATCTCGTCCCGAGATTCAAGACGTGAGGTAAGAAGACAGAGGGACACAAGCTAACATGATCTTCACGATCCAGGTTGCACTTCATAAGGACGTTGACTCAATCACCATCTCTATCTCGAAGTCTTGCTCTGAGGACTCCAATTAACATGACAACGAGAGGAAAGGGACAACTCTAAAAGGATCGATCTTCTCAAAGATCAAATAACTTAGGATCAACTCACGGGGTGAGTCATAGAAACATCTCTCGAGCGGAGGCACGAAGCATCTATCCAAAGGGATGGAGTGAAATAGATGACGAGGGCTTGCTAGATAGACAACAATTTCACACTTAAGAAGGTGGTGAATGGTTGTCAACGTAGCGAGGAGTTGAGTTGCCATGATACCTCAGCAAGACATCCTGGAGGAGGGTGATTCGTAGAATCAATACCTTAAGTCGTAAAAAGAATTACCTTTGATTTCAAGATCATTGAAGCTCTTTAAACCAGCATAAGGCAAGTCATAATCGATCATTTGAAGGAGTCCGGATGAATGACATACCCAGACTAGTATGGATGATGTGGATTACCTTGTTGGAAAACAACACAAGGGATGATTTTAGTAACTGGGGAGAAGCTCGACAGTAGAGAGTGAGTCCACTGTTTGAAAAGCTATAGCATAACCGAGGAAACTGAGAGCAATCCCAGTTAGTGCCGATGATAACACATGGTGCTTGCGCGTGCTCTGAAGAACTTGAGCATTTCCATATTCATCAAGGTTTTACCAATATCCGTGTCAAGGATCGTGGCAATACAACGTACTACCATGATGAACAGCGATGGACGATGCAGATGCAATGGAAGATAACCTTCTCAAATTTCACCTTAGCGAGGCCAAGGAAACAAAATCTGGATGATCGACCGAGAGACATTTAGTACTCCGCTTCTAATGTTCTCCTTGATGTGCTAGCGCAACCCATTTATTAAAATGGTTAGGTACCTAGAACATCAAGTAAAAGGTCGGACTTCGGGGACACATAAATCCGTAAGGGACAACTAGGGAATAAACCCTATGGAATCCCTATGGGGAGGTGTCCAACTTCCTCAATCAAGATACTACAATAATAGGCCTTCCGGCTAGGTGTGTTGGCCACGACATCCACGTTATCGGTTACGGTGAGACCATTATTATAGTTCTCGGGAAACGTTCCAACCATCATATATGCCTGAGATTCAGATCTGGTTGGCGTCAGGATATTCCAGACTCATCAAGTCCATGAAAGAAAGTTTGCAACACAAATCGACGAGATGACGTTGCGAGATTCTCGGGAAAAGAACTACGATAGCAAGCTCCAAAACATGAGCTGGTTCTGCTACAAACATGTGAACACGTTGTCCCAGACAAGCATGACCACGTAGTAGTCTTATAATAAAATACTACCGAGTTCAAGTGGGAACCATCATCTAGGATATCGAAGTCCTTGCGTAAGTCTAGCTCTTAAGAAGGAACGCCTTCTCCTTGAACAACTCAATCAGTGGCTTGGCGTGCTAGGGACACATATAGAATGGAGGAAGCTAATCTCACAATCCAATGTATACTTTGCACATGCATGACTGACTTGGGATGATTCCAAAGGAAGCAAAAACAATCTTTCTCGGATCCATGGCGGCAACTTACACCAAGTGCACGTGAATTAGAGAAAGTCACATCTTTCATCTGGACATATGCTTCATGAACGGAACATGAATATAATGCTTATAGAAGTTTCCAACACTAGCTTAATGTTCAACAAAATCATGGAGGAGATAAGGATGTTGTCGATGGGCTCAACAACAATTCATCCAGATTCCCATGGAGATGGAATTCCATAACTATGTGAACAAGGTGATAGTATTGGTCAGACCAATCGATATAATGGTGTATACTCGAGGGATCAACCACGAGTATGACAACATTACGAACATCGTTGGTTCTGAATTGATTTGATGATAGCCCATACTCAAATCAAAGTTTCGATAAGACAACAGATCCAACAATTAACCACGAGGATCAACCAATGAAGATATCATCTTTCTTCAACACACACACAAAGATATCCCTTTGGAATGAACTGAGTCGGACAAGCTATTATCTTCCAACTCTCAAAGTTGTCGTTTAGCTTAACCAACTAGCTCTGGGGTATCCAACACGGATTCTTGGAGAAGGGGTGGTTTACAAGAAACCAACTTGATCACGAGCTCAGCATAGCGGTCAGGTGACAACCTGGTAATACTTCCGAGAAGATATACGGAAAATCATGAACCACCGATATGTCACTAAGCTCGAGAACAATCTTGCTTTTCAGGGCAAGATGATATGGTGAAATAAGCAAGGGATTGGATAATCCTAACTCATTGATCAGGAGTGCACCAGAAATAAGGACTAGGTAGCATGATCAATCTTAGAATGATGATTCGAAAACCAACATGCTAAGAATGAAATTATTGTCCATTAACTACCAAGCAACAAGGTTGCTAGGAGTATTGAATTCACACATCACGATTCACCTGTCGGCATTCCGGTTGCAACAACACGGAACCGAGAAACGAAAATGATGGCGAGAAGTATCACTGCATCAAGAATTCATAAGAGGTGGTGCAATTCTCATGACAATCCTGACATAAAGAAGGTAATACTTCAAGGTAGAACAGACCAGAAGCTGGATTGGCATTTTGATCTATAGAATACAACTTCTTTGACCCAACCCTAGATATGGATGAGGTACTGGAGTTTGTTTCTCCTAGTCATTCCAGAATAGAATGGCTTGATGGACCACAAGAGTAATAGGCATCGATGAACGAATGCATGCATACTCTCTACTATCAATTGATAGATGAAGGTCAGAAGACAACTAAAGAGGGACAACTCAAAGGAGCATATGATTTTCTGAGTTGTGGATGCACAGATTAGTATGTCGAATCAAGTTCAACAAGTTTCTTCCGGATAACCCATGCAGAAAGGTTGAACTGGCAGATTCATAATATAGAATGGAGAACTCATCAAGCGCACTCTGGTTGTGATCTTTTGGTTCAAAAGAACTCCTGCCAAGAATGGTTCATGGTATTTGGAAGAACGATATACCACGGACCTCGAGGACTATCACAAAGGTTACTAATATCCTAAAGGAACTAGCAAACACTATCAACATGAAATAAGTAGGGTGAAACTCGGGTTCAAGAACCCAGGAGTAGAATACCTACCAAATAAATGGCATCACGGAATGCTTTCGAGAATGATGGCCAGAATCATCACACTGGGATACTAAACATGTCTAGACTACTAGGTGACACTCTAAGACACCTAAGGTCATAATAACAACTCCAACATAAATGTCGAGGCAATAGAATACCTCAACTCAGCAATTAGTGTGATTAACCTAGCCCAAAGGAACATCAAAACCAGAGGGAAAGGATTTGCAAGTGCATCATATTGTTTAGAAACCTGGGATGACTCGGATAGCATAACGGCTGTAAATGCTCGAAAGGATTTAAGACATCCTGCAAAATGGTGGCATAACCACTCGATCATCACAATATCAAGATTCTGAGACCAACTATGAACACACGAAAGTAATAGGAACTGAAACGAGGCTTAAGTCCAACAATCTTATGAGTCTACGGATTAGTAACACGTCATCCTAATAGAAAGAAGAGAAAGCCTAGTTCCTTAACCTGGGTAGAAAAGAAGAGGCTGACTCAGATCAGAAGGGCATAAGGTATAAGGAGTAAAAAGAGCCTTACGTTCCATCCCACAATCAATTCCCCTACATATAACTAAAGAATTTCTAGACTCAACTTCGACTAGTTTGGCTTCATAAACCTATAGGCAGTCAAGCTCTGATACCAAAGCTGTCAGGACCCCGACTCAATGCCACATCGATCTAGCATGTAACACCTCATATCTCTTTGCGGCCTCACGCACGGTATCCCCACGGGTGTCACCTTACCTTTGCCCGGGACCATTTGCGCCTTTTGGCAGATGTATATGATAGTGTCGCTAGCATCCATATGATAAGGAGCCCGGGCTGACATGGCTAGTCGTAAACCCAAACTGGCACAAACTTACAGGGACAGGCATCCATGACCCAAAGATCGAACGTGTCGGTCATCGCGAGTGAATCCAGCAGTAGCACTGGGCTAGCAGACTCGTGAACCGGGCAGTAGCGGCTAGCAGGACTCGGTATTCATCACGTGACATTTTCCCAAAGGGATGAACACAGAACGAAGAAGGACACATGCCGCCAGCCTAAGTGTTCGGAGCAGAGCAAGCTACCATGGCTCGATGGAAGCACTAGGAGACATTTCCGTAAGAGAGGCTACTAAGGATAAACAACTAGATAGTCAGATCCCACACATACCAAGCATTTCAATAACATACACACAATATGCTCGATATGTACAAATACAACATGGCATCACAACATGACTCTACAACTCAAGGATTTTATTCAATAGGATCCGAGGAGCGAGATATTACAAACATGTGTCTCATGACCCAACATTCAGAGCATACAAGTCAAAGCACAAGCGGAAGCTTAACATGTCTGAGTACAGACATCTACGAATGAAAAAGGCTGAGAAGCCTGACTATCTACCAGATCCTGCTGAGGGCACAAGATCGTAGCTGAGGTAACAAGCTAAACGTCGAAGTCCAAGCGGAACTACTAGCGAGACTGAAGTCTCTCTGCAAAAACATAAAATAGGCAAACGTGAGTACAAATGTACCCAGAAGACTTACATCGAACTAACTACATATGCATCATTATCAACAAAGGGATGGTGGGGTTTAACTGCAGCAAGCCAGCTTTGACTCGGTGGCTATCCTAAACTACGATCGCAAGTAACTCTTTTGAGGTGGCGCACACGAGTCCACATATTCACCATATCAATACACCACTATGGATCCACTCCGTCTCCCCACGAGAACGCCATCCATAGCACTCACGCTTATCTTGGCGATTTTAGAGTATCCACTTTCACTTGTCTATGAACTGCACAGCAACCCGTAAGTCCTTTTCATGACACGGCTATTCGTGATAGATCATATTAACCCTGCAGGGTGTACTTGTTCACACACGCCTCGCCACTCACCGCCATGTACACCTCGTGTATCTCGGCAACCTTCAAGTGGAAGCTTTGGCGAGGAGTCAGCCACGACCGACTAACCACACAAGTCTCTCGCCCGTGTTTATCGCCTATTCGGTTCTATCCGCAAGGAGATCCGCCGGGGTGTCGCCACGGCCCCAAACGATGCTGAGCAGGTTCCCAAGCCCACCATCCGGTGCCACTTGGTACACCGTACATCGTGCCTAGTCTGTCCCAAGCCGACTGCATCGGTGCCACTTGCTAGACTACTAACACTACCTACAAACACCAGAAACTAGTTGCAACTCCTGGACAGAGATCAGGTTGATTAATAAGTCGAGAGAGTCAATTAAGGATCCCAATGTGTGGTAGTAGCTGTTCATGGATCACAGACACAGAACTCAGTTCCTGAGGACGGCTGCACTGAGACAACCCACCATGTACTCCTACATGGCCTCTCATCGCTACCTTTACCAAATCGTGTTCACACACTTAGCTCTCACATAGCAGGACATGTTCACACACCTCTGATTCATCCCCGATGAATCAGACCTGACTCAACTCTAAGCAGTAGCAGGCATGACAAACAAGCATGAATGAGTAGGCACATCAAGGCTCAAACAACTCCTACTCATGCTAGTGGGTTTCATCTATTCTTCGTGGCAATGACAGGTCATGCAGAGGATAAAGGGGTTCAACTACCGCAGCAAGTAACAGTTGAATCGTTGTTGTCCTAATGCAGTAAAAGAGAGCAGGAGCGAGAGAGTGGGATTGTATCGGAATGAACAAGGAGGTTTTGCTTGCCTGGCACTTCAGAAGATACTATAGCTCTTCATCGGTGTCCACGAACTCATCGTCGGTACGTCGTCTACTGAGAGGGGACAAACACCGGCAAACAAGGAAGAACACAATCAATGCAATGCAACAATAGGATGCATGAATATGACATGGCAAAAATGAATGTGTTTTGGGCTAATGCAAGCTAGAACAGATTGAAATGAGTCCATTTGAACCAAAGATTCAAATGCAACCCATTTTATGAAGTCATAAAGGTGCATTAACTTGTTTCATCTAAACAGCAGGGTTAGGTTGCTCTAACATGCATGAAACCAGTACAGATGGAAAGATTGGATTTTTCTGATCAATTTTCATATATAATTTGTTTCATTTGGAGTTACGGTTGATTGTATATGATTTTTAGAAGTTTTGGATATTTTCTGAAATTTATAAATCATTTCTGATTTATTTTAATTCCAGAAAATACTTTCTGCGTCAGCACTGTGTCATGCTGACGCCAGCTGGTCAACAGAGTCGGCCAGGTCAAACCTGACGTGTGGGGGCCACACGTCAGTGACATAGGGCTGTTTAGGTCGCTGACATGTGGGACCAGTCAACGCTGACTTGGCCAAAGTCAACCTGACACGTGGGGTCCGCAAGATTAACAATAATCTAAACAGGAAATAAAGCTGGAGTTATTTAGGGAGTGGGGTCCATGTGTGTCAGTGGATTAGGGGGTTGGTTAGCGGGGTAATTAGGCCTTAATGGCCGGTTACGTCGGCGGTTAGCCACCGGCGACCATAGCCGACGGCGGAGGTACTCCGGCCGGCCCATTCCGGCGGCCATTCGAAGCGCGGCTAGGCTCTTTTGAAATCCCGCAGGGAGGCGCGTCGGGTGGTGCAAGTGGCAGCTGCAGGAGAGGGCTGTAGCATCGCCGGCGTCGAGGTGGGCGGTGGCGGCGCTCGGGCACCCTGCGGGCAGCGGTGCTACGGGGCACGGGCGGGCTAGCAATAAGGCTAGGCGGCCTCCTGGAGGCACAAGGAGCTCGTTGCCGTTCTCGGCAATGACAGAAGTCGGCTGCAAAGGTGGCGCACAACAAAGCAGGCGGCGGCGGGGCTCGGCCATGGCGGTGGCGTTAGCTTGAGGTCGAGCGGAGCAACGGGGTTAGGGGGAGGGGGAAGAGGAGCTCATGGCGATGCGGCAGGGTAGGTCAGCGGCCTCGGGGACGCTCTGGACGAGGCGAATCCGTCGACGACGTCCGGCGGCAGATGCAGTGGTGGCGAGCTTGGAGGTGTCCCTTCAGGGCGTCCGGGATCACGGGATTTGTCGCAGAGGTGCACGGCAGAGAGGCGGAGCTCGTGGGATAGCTGGCTGGGCATGGAGGGGTTGGTGGCCGTGGTGAACGGCGACGGTGGCGACGGGTTCCGCTCGGGTGTGCTTGGGAGAGGGAGCAGAGCACGAGGGAGAGAGCAGAGGGTGAGGGAGAGGAGCGAGGGGGGTCGCGTGGCATCGCCAGACGCGAGGGGAGGCAGGAGGCGGCAAGCAGGAGCTGGCGCAGCTCGGCTGTGCGCTTTCCACGTAGCTGCCTCGCCTTCTGGCAGAAGGTTGAAGAAAAGCGCTGCGCTGGCTGGGCTGCACAGTATTGGGCCGGCTGGAGCGTCAGGTAGGTCGGCCCAGGTAACTCTCTCTCTCTGCTTTTTTCCTATTTGTTCTGTTTTATATTTTTCTGTAGTTGTTTGGGCTTTATTAAAAATACCAGAGCACTTCTAAAAATCCTGAAAATAATTGTGGGCACCATCTGAAATATATGCAACAACCCACATTTAGTTTCAGAATTATTTGAGCATTTAAATTATTTATAGCATTCAAATGCCCAAATTCAAATACTTTATGAGTTAATTCAAAAATCCATAAATGGCCAAGAAATATGCTCATCATTTTTGGCAGAGGTTTTCACCTTTATCAAAAATCATGAACATTTCGAAAGGCATTTTGGGTTCATTGAAGATTATTTTAGGTTGAACCTATTTGATTTGATCTGGTGCTAGGGTTTGAACAATCCCAATTTCAGGTTTATGAGAAATTAAACATGATGCAACACATGACTAGCTAGCCTAGTGCAATACCAAAAGCTAGGGATGTGACATGGGGCCGGACCTTTTTTTTTTCCAATCAAATCAAGCCACGTACGCGGGAGTACAGATGGGAGCATGGGGAGGGAGCAGATAAGTCTCGTCCACCGGGGTCCTCCCCTTTTTAAATAAAGCAAAGGAAAAGATGGAACCTTGCGTATTCTATGTGGTCCAGGATTTATGCCAGTTATACGTAGAGAAAGAGTGCATGTTAATTGTGAGAGCGTTGCTGGTTTAAAGAAGACCATGCAAGTGCATGCAGGCACAAAACAAGGAAAGATTTCTTTGTTTACTAACCAACGTGCAAGAAAATATTATGGATGCCTTTGAAGAAATAATGGAACGTGGAAACCATGGAGGAAAGATAGGAATAGTCGCAGTATTCACGTACACGCTATAGGTACGCTTCCAAGTCAATCAACTGTGTACGTTTGGAAAAGAAAAGTAGAAATAGAAGATCAGAACGTACACGCCAAGGAGATCAGCTGCGGTGCAACAAATCATGCGAAGGATGTTAATTCAATTACTTCCTTCGTCTGAAAATACTTGTCATCAAATAGATAAAAATAAATGCATCTAGAACTAAAATACGTCTAGGTACATCTTTTTTTATCCATTTTCATGACAAGTATTTCCGAACGGAGGGAGTACGTAAGATGGCCCGCGAGCCTTTTTTTTTCTGGCAGACCTCGTATGAGTCGGTTTGTATCCTAGGCTATATATATTATTTGCTATCGAGACTTTTAGGGTTGGAGCTTATTTTCTTTAGAGTTAGACATACTATGAAGCGGCCCTCTAGGCGTTCATCTTGTTTTTTATTGTGAGTTTTTCTATCAAGAAAATTACACCTTGGCGACAAGATTCTTGTGATCGAGAGTTTACTAACTATTGGCTTGAGGTCCGTCGGCGACGACAAATTGCATGCTGGTGACGTCTACGCCGATGAGAGGTGCCTTGTTTGCCGAGGTATTGCTTGTCAGTTGTTGTTACCACAGTTTCAGGTTGCGTGTATCGCTCGCGTATTTGAAAACTTGGTGAAATTTAGTCGCGGTTGTTACATCGTGAAAGATCGGGCCAAATTAGCTGCGCGTTCGAGGTCGTGCCCTTATCAGATTCATTCAACAACAATGGCTTCACTTTTGATGAGCCACCTGAAGGTCCGCAAAGCTACATATCAGTGATGTAGCAGCGTCGAGCTCGGGTGAGGAGGTGATCCATCATTTTTTTTCCTTCGGTGGCTGATGTGGTGGTGCCGAAGGCAGGCGACGGGCGTTGGTGTCAAGGTCAGACACGTTATGCTGTCTTTGTAGTTTTGTCATGTCGGTATTTACGTGACTTGTACTTTAATTTTTATGATATGAACGAGACACGCATTATCATAAAAAAATGTAGTGTCTAGCTACGATGCATTCATGTATATGCGTCCTCTCGGTGTGCATACGTGGTGTCTACGTTTTCCAGCTTGCGGTCTCGCTGGCCGGCCCTCGTGTATACTAGGACGGCCGTTGAACGGAGTGATTCAGCATGCGAGATGCACGGCTTGAGCAACATCCGTCGTAGGACCTTGCACGCATAACCTTTCCCAGCCACACAAGTAACGAGCGTGCGTACGTATACATGCTACACGCGCGCACTGGAGCTGGCGTTCAAACAAACGCACCAGCCGATCTCTCCCTTTTTATACATTCGCGAGGAGCCCGTCGATGGCCGTGAAACTCCATCCATCGTGAACTTCTACCTCTATTGGCTCTATATGTGCATCTCTATCACAAACAACACTATTGCTAAGTTGCAAAGTACATTAGTTCGACGATGCGGCGATCCAAGTTTGTTTCGGCGGTGATCATGATGGTGGTCATGGCGCTGATCCTCCTCAAGCCAAGCTTGGCGCCGGTGTTGGGCGGCGAGGCCTTCTACGGCGAGCCCGTCGTCGAGCTGTGCCGGCATTTCTATGGGCGGCGGTTTGGGGGAGGGCCAGGGCCGTCGTGTAGTACACACAGCCCACAAGGCGGTTGCCCACCGGCCGGCTGAGAGGCGGCACACAGACCGGCCGGTGCCTGAATGTGTGCGTTGGCCGATGTTAGCTCCTCCGTCCTTCATTTTGCACTTTTCAGCTATTTCGTTTAAATAAAAAATGGAACCGTCTATACATATATAAAGTTTTGGTTAGTGTTTCAGCACCCTTTGATTATTGTGTACGACCTTTTTCGTCCTGTAAAACATGTTCCATCTTGAGCTTGTGCTTAGCTGATCCATCGATGCAGATGAGGAACCAGCATAGAACACTTGTACTACTTGGCCACCTTTGTGGAACAAAATACTCCCTCCGTTTTTATTTACTCTGCATATTAGGTTTGACTGAAGCCAAATTCATAAAATTTGACCAAATTTATAAAAAAAAAAATAAACATTTACAATAGCAATTCTATATGATGTGAAATTATATTCAATAATGAATCTAATGGTATTAATTTGTTATTGCATATGTTATTATTTCTATCTATAAACTTTGTCAAAGTTTACAAAGTTTCACTTTGAGGAAAGCTGAAATGTGGATTAAATAAAAACAGAGGGAGTATAATAAATAAAGAAGACTAATGCACACACGCGCGTCAGGTTCCAATCTAGCGCTTGGACGTCCCCGACTCCCCGCCTCTGTCCCACACCTCCTAGGAGTAGGACCTTGCTCCTCCCTGCCTCCCTCCATCCCCGGTCGCCACCCCACGTCAGAATCCTGTGTCATATGTGCTCCGCTGTCACAGGCAAGGGCCGAGGGTGACCTGCCATTCCCCGCTGCGGCCAGTACGTGTTCCTTCTCCAGTCTCCATTGCCAGCGAGGGGCCGAGCGCGTCAAAGCTCTGGATCCGCCGCGCGATACACCTCCCAGCCGGCCATGATGTCGAGCTGCAGGCCAAGGCAAGGCGAGGTTAGGGGTTACGGCGTGGCCAAACTTTCCACTTCTACGTGTGTGCCAATCTCTCTGAATCAGTCCCTGGACGGCTGAAACTGAAGTTCTGAACCGCAGAAGCTTTATGCGAAGAAACATAACTGATGTTCTGAAGCCAAAAAAATGCAGTCACCGCCGCATATTATACCTAGCATTTGTGAAACGAGATAAATCGGCGCATTATTATTATGAAACAAAACCAGACAATACAAGCTAGCGAGGAGGCCCTCCTATAAAGCACATCTGAAGATAGCCGGATAACATAAATGCACGTGACTACATTCAAGAAATAACATACGTAGCCCTAAATACAACACCAACACACCTCCCACCCCCCCCCCCCACCCCCCCTCTGACACCTAGCTTCACGGCAACGATTTCAAGAAGGAAACGACGCGAAGCATCGCCGCTCCTAAGTCAAAGACACACAAAGGTATTCACCTAGAATTCTGGCACAAGAGGAGAAGCACAACTACGTACTAATGAGAAGAGCGACACATGTAGGCGTCGCCGCCGTTGGTGCCAAAGCGTGGAGCTTTCGCTCGGCAGCTCATCCGTGCCGCCACGAGGCATCTAGGAAAACCGCGATGAACATAAGCCTTCAGATCCGAATTTGGGTGTCACCACTCCCAACAATAGAGAGCGAGCTCAGGCCACCCATGGCAACACCCCTCGCCGCCCCACAAAATCAAGAAGCGTAGCCACCACTACCGCTATGCTACCCGTCGGAGAGTCAACCATGCATATCACCATCTAGGGCTGCCGCCCTGGCATCGATGGCCAAGACACCGCCTGATGAAGTCATGTACCTAGGGTAGGGTCATAGACCTGATCTAAGTACCCTACCCAACACTACTAGGGAAAACCCTATCAGTAGCGCGTGTTTTGTGCCTACTAGTTGCGCGGGAAGCCGCGCTACTAATAAGGCGCTACAGCTATTGCTTGGCAGAACGCTGCGCCATCACGCCATCGCTAGTACAAATAGCTGCAGCGCTTTGTTCAAGACAGCGCCATCGCTAAGTTATCTACTTGCAGCGTGTTTCCCTTCCATCGCTACTACTCTTTTTTTTATAATTATTTATTTTTAGTGTATTTATGCGCCATCATACAAATATTGGTACAATACCAGCTGTTATGAGGTTTACATCATTATGTCCATAACAGTGTATTAAATAAAGGTGGATTAGGTTCAAGTGGAGGCAATATGTGGTGCATGTAAAAAGTATACTACTAATCCAAACTTGATCTACTTTGGATTAGTAGTACTTTCGATGTGCACCACATGTTGCCTCCACTTGAATCTAATCTGCCAGCACAAGATATTTAATCGTCATCATGGTCATTACCATCAACATTATTTATTTAATCATCACTAACACTAGCTAATAATAATCATCATAGTCATTACCACGAACACTAGCTATTTTATCATCATAATAATAGTGTAGCACATCATCATCCTGAAACTCATTTCTAGCCAGCTACTCACTCCTGCTACTCACTGCTGCTGCTCTCTCTTAGGTAAAAGAACATAAAACATGCATAGCTCTCCTCCTTGATCAAGTTGGAGCATGCAGATGAACCTGTCTCCTAATCGTGGAAGGCGTCTCTGGTTGCCGCTCCCTAGTACTTCTCTGCGCTCCCCCAACACATATTTGGTCCAGTCTTGCACTATTAAGCATCCGTCGCTAATCTTGAATGCACTAAAGTAAGCTGTAGGATATCTTGGCCGTAAGTTGATAATACTCATGACACCTTTAGTGTCGATCCCATAAGGCACAACATTCATTGGGAGTCCCTGTTGAAGAACATCGTATGGTAACATACTTAGCAATGAAGTTTAGCTTCAAAAATAATGTATGGAAAAGATGCAATGAGGATAAAAAGTAAAAATCTTACCATCCTTCCTAAATGGATGTGACCGTAGTTCATTATGAACACTATGGGTAGCACATTTTCAGTACTAAGATTTCTAAATGCAGGAAGAAAATTTGTCTTGACAGATCAAGATCCTCAAGCCATGAAACATAATGACCGAGCTCCTCACAGTTGAGTTCAGCCCCGTGACAAGATATGCGGTCCTGTCTACCAAGCGCTGGACATGTTTGCTTGCAGGGAATAAGCTGACAATACAAATTAGTTGTCAATTATTTTGAATAAACAATATCAAAGACATAAATATGGTTGAGAAACTTACATAATGGTATAATCGAGGCATTTGCACATTGACCCAGATGTCGGTATTACCTTCAATATCATCTTCCGGACGAATATCAAAGGTGATAACCATATCAGGCTCAAATGCATAAGTCCTGCATAGTGCAAATCATGTTTTGCATCCAAAATAGGTGTAGTCGTCTGAATTGTATAACTTCGCATGGAAAATATAACCATGCTCGGTATTCAAGTAAACTTTCTTTTCCTCCATACTATGACTGAAACCTATCTTATCCAATACAAAAACTCTTGCATGGCGGGGATACGCTGGTAGAATAGTAAAAAAATATAAGTTGAAGCAAATGAAAGCAGATGTCATGCTTAATTACTAAAAAGACTTGTCGTTGGACTTCATCAGATCCACTTCAAGTTCTCGCCCAGCTTGATGCTGAAGCGCCTATCATCATCTAGGAAGATTCCGTCAAGACAAAGGCGCGCCGTCTTCGCAGATTTGCAAATACCGAAATCCTTCTCGTCGTCCGACATTTCCTATGTTCATAGTTAAAACATTAATTGAAAATCGATCAAGACAACTACCAAGATCTGAACACACAAATCTGGGGCACTCGATATTTCCTACATATTCTAGCACAAGTCATGCCAAAATTCACGGAAAAATCCGCATGACCTTTGCTAAAATAGGACATATCGGCGCCTGAAATTTGCTGGAACGGAAATGAATCAACACTCCGCAAAACATAGGCCACTCGGAGGTGTAACCTGCAAACATGACCGCCACTTGGATATTGAGCAACACAAGATATACATTTCAAAATATCTTATAGGACTCAAATTAGCATGCATTCAATAAGCAAAAGTAGATCATCTCATGCATTTCAAAATATTGTCACTAATACATCACTAATAGTGTCATACATATAACATCACTAATACAACTAAAACTCTAGCACATGACGGTATCGGCGTGGCGGTGGACACCCACAGAGAAGGCACCATCACGGGATCATAGCTCCGGTGAGATCCTCGGAGAACCTGCCAGTATTGGAGAACGGCCTGTGCTCCAACGCAAACAAGTAGCAACGGACGCGCGCGTCCTCCTCATCGACACAGTGACGCACCACCTCCATGAGTCCTCGAGCCTCTGGATCGCCATCGCCCACGCGACCGCCACCAAACAAGGTTCGGTCAATGACAGCTGGCTCCTCACCAACCTCGCGCCCCGGTAGGTAGCGCCTCCAGACCACTCCGGCGGAGCCAGGTCCCAACATGGCCGATCTGGTCAAGCAGGTGTAAATCCTCCGCCGACTCGATTTACGAGGATGCGGATAGGCATCGCCCACGCCGAGGCGGGAAAATTGCTTTAACTAAAAAATAGAAACAAGTTCTTACTAACTAGTTCTATTAATTTAACTAGTTCTTACTAAAAATAATAGTATAAATAAAAATATTCTAGTACCTAATTAGTACCTAATTCTTACTAACTAATTAGTACCTAGGAACTACTGCCCTAGTTACCATCTAAGTAATTAACTAACTAGCACTAAAAATAGCCTAGGGTTCATACTAACTAGCACTAAATACCTAGGGTTCATACTAAGCAGAGAAGAGGGATCAGAAGGGGAGAGAGGGATCGGAAGGGGAGAGTGCTTACAGAGGGCGGGGAAAGAGATGGGGTCGGGGGAGACGGCGGCACCGAGGCGCGGCGAGGCGGTCGGTCGGGGAGACGGCGGCGAGGCGGCCGGGTCGGGGAGACGGCGGCGAGGCGGGTCGGGGAGACGGCGGCAAGGCGGGTCGGGGAGACGGCAGCACCGAGGCGCGGCGAGGCAGGGTCGGGGGAGACGGCGGTGAGGCGGGGTCGGGGGAGACGGCGGTGACGAGGCGGGGTCGGGAATTGGGGGAGGAAGCAGAGGAGAGGGAATCAGGCCGGGCGAGGGGGGTAAGGTGAAAGTAGCTTTAACTGTAGCGTGGGAAGGAAAAACGCGCTGCTGCTAAAAACCATAGTAGTAGCACTGTCATGTAAGGGCGCTATTATCGCACCTACCACGCCGAACGTGTGGCAATTATAGTAGTAGCGCTTTACGCAGGACAGCGCTACTACTAATCTTCTAATCAGAGCGCGGTTCGCTTAACGCACTATCAAAGTAGCAAGAGCGCCTCATTTTAACAAGCGCCATCGGTAACATTCTGTGTATAAGGTTTTCCCTAGTAGTGCAAGGACACCCTTAGAAGAAACTGCCTTCCAGTCGACCAAGAGGGACTTCACTCGACGGACTCGAAGGACTCGACCATGAAGACTCACTCGACTACCAGGAGATCAAGAGCCACTCTACATCCAAACGGTTTGTAATTAAGTAGTCTTTATGGCATTTAGGACACTTTATGTGAGGCGTTACCAGTAACGCCTAGACTTAATGTACTTTAAACCCTGCATTACTGACGGCCGGAGGGGTCTGGCAGACACTATATAAGCCACCCCTCCTTAGTGTAAAGGGTTCGCACCCCTGTAATCCATATACACATAATCCAGTCGACCGCCTCCGGGCTCCTAGACGTAGGGCTATTACTTCCTCCGAGAAGGGCCTGAACTCGTACATCATTGTGTTCACAACTGCTCCATAGCTAGGATCTTGCCTCTCCATACCTACCCCCCATTCTACTGTCAGACTTAGAACCACGACAGTTGGCGCCCACCATGGGGCAGGTGTCTTAGCGATTTTTGGAGAAGTTGCAATTCTTTCGATCACTTTCATCATGGTTGCTGGTGGAGTTTTGGTCGAGGGCCGCGAGATCCGTCTCGGTGCTCTCACCTTCATCGCCGACGATTCCGCTTGGCTTCAGGAGGCTCCAATCGACATCTACGCGCTCCCCGTCCGCGGGGCGACGCACTTTCGCGCATGTGTCCGCAGCGTTCTGCTGCGGCAACCGTCGAATCCATATCGGTCGACTCCTCTGTCGTCATCCCTTCCTGTCTCCCGCCAGCGCGAGCGTTCTGGTCGGTCGAGGCTCCAGCGGTGGGTGCGGCACGCAGTGGCTCGCCAGACGGCCACCAATCACGTTGCGGCGATTGAGCCCGACGAGTCCCTCTACGGCCTATTTGATCTGTCGACAGGCTCCGTAGAGACTGCATCCGAGTGTGATAGCAGTGATCCAGCGGCAGAGGTCTTGATGGTCAACGGGCCTCGCAGCCCTCCCGGTTTCCCCCGCGAGGACGGGGTAGACGGTGGAGGCGACCCCGCTCAAGTCCACGAGGAGTACCAACCCGAGCCACTTAATTCCCTGCAAAGGGAAGAACTTCGCCGCAGGAACATGGATGCCTTGCATACTCCCATCGCGGGAGAAACCCCCGAGGCTCGCGCCTTGGAGGAGGCACGTTATTAACTTGATGAACGCGCCGTTCGAGAACCTTCAGCGAGCACTCGACGAGCGCGCGTGGCAACGAGTACCCGACTCCAGTCGACGTCAACTTTTCCCGCCGACTCAGGTATATCGAACCCCGATTCAAAATTTAGCAGCTGCAACCCGAATAGCAGTCGATTCAGCCCTCTCAGTCGGAGGCTGGCAGAGGCTTGATGCAGATCACAGATTTGCTCCAGGCAGCAGGAGATCAGAATTCAGTCGTGTCGCAGTCACGCAATGTAATTCCTGACGATCCGTCAGCTGCGAATACGGTTCAGCCGGCTCACAGCCCCAGATCGCCTCCGCGGTGTGAAGGACGTGAGAATCGACGGGACCAATATGGTGACCGATACGATCGTGATGACAGGCGTCGAGTGCCCACTCCTCCTCCGAGAGGTGGGTCTTACGCTCCTCGGCAGCAAGATGACAGGCGTCAACTCAGTGTGGGGCGAAGAGCTCCGGTCGACCCCAGAGAACTAGGCTTTGACGCGCGATCCATCATCGTGCAAGGTTTGGTCGATCGGAACAGGGCTCATCGAGGTGGCCATGACAGAGATGCGCCCACTAGCAGCCGAGTGCATGTTTCTGGTCCCAAGTGTTTCAGCAGGGCAATCAGAGCCGCGGTAATTCCCCCTAACTTCTGGTTGGCGACTGGAGTAAGCAAGTTCACCGGTGAGTCTAAGCCTGAAACTTGGCTTGAAGACTACCGAGTGGCTGTACAGATCGGCGGTGGGAATGACGAGGTGGCCATGAAACATTTGCCTCTCATGTTGGAAGGTTCGGCCAGGGCGTGGTTGAATCAGTTGACTCCAAGCAGTATTTACACTTGGGAAGATCTTTCCTGAGTGTTCGTCAGAACATTTGATGGAACTTGCAAGCGACCAGCTGGATTGACAGGGCTGCAAGTTTGTGTACAGAAGTCGAATGAGACCTTAAGAGAGTATATTCAGAGATGGATCACTTTGCATCATACCGTGGATAACGTGTCTGATCATCAGGCAGTTTGTGCCTTCAAGGATGGCGTCAAGAACACAGAGTTAAGTTTGAAGTTTGGGCGGACCAGAGATATGACTCTGAGTCGGATGATGGAAATTGCCACCAAGTACGCCAATGGTGAAGAGGAAGACCGACTCCGCAGCGGCAAGTATAAGCCGAGTCAGTCGAAGAAGGGAAACTCCAGTCGGAAGCAGAAGCGGAAGGCCGAACCAGCGGATCCTGGGGAGGCTCTGGCCATGACTCAGGGCAAGTTCAAGGGAAAGCCCAAAGGATCCTGGAACCCCAAGAAGGTGAAGGATAAAGAAGGAAATGACGTGATGGATATGCCGTGTCACATCCACACGAAGAAAGACGAAGAGGGTAATATCATCTACCCGAAGCATACAACTCGCCAGTGCAGGCTCCTGATCCAGCAGTTCAAGGTAAACAGCCCAAGGACAAGGAAAAGGAGTCGGACAAAGCTGAAGACAAGGAGGACAGTGAGGGAGGATACCCTCATGTTAACTCCACTCTGATGATCTTTACGGATGTGGAAAGCAAAAGCCGACTGAAGGTTATTAACCGTGAGGTGAACATGGTCGCCCCGGCGACACCCAGCTATCTGAGATGGTCCCAAACTCCCATTACATTCGACCAGTCTGATCACCCGACTCATATAGACATCCCTGGGAGGCAAGCTTTGGTGGTCGACCCGATTGTCGAAGGCACTCGACTGACGAAGGTGCTAATGGATGGTGGTAGCAGACTGAACTTGTTATATCCGGACACACTGAAAGGTATGGGCATTCCGATGTCCCGATTGAGCACCAGTAACATGAGTTTTCATGGAGTCATACCTGGAAAGAAGGCTGAGTCACTCGGCCAAATAGCTCTGGACATGGTGTTCGGAGATTCGAAACATTTCCGCAAAGAGAGGCTGACGTTTGAGGTCGTGGATTTTCAGAGCGCTTACCCCTCTATTTTGGAGAGACCAGCTTACACACGATTCATGGCTAGACCATGTTATGTGTACCTCAAACTGAAGATGCCCTGCCCCAAAGGCATGATCACTATCACCGGTGATCGGAAAAAAGCAGAAGAGTGTTTCCAGAAAGGCTCGAAAATTGCCGACTCCCAGGTGACAGCGGTCGAGCTAGAGGAATACAAGCAAAATGCAGATCCGAGTGATTTGCTACGAGCCAAGAAGCCTGCCACAGAGTCAGCATTTCAGTCATCCGGTGAGACGAAGCCCATCCACATTCACCCGACCGACCCCAATGCAGCTCCGACCCATATCTCCACAACACTCGACCCGAAATAGGAAGAAGCGCTCATCCGGTTCCTCCATGAGAACTGGGACATCTTTGCATGGAAGCTCACGACATGCCGGTGTTCCTAGGGATCGCTGAGCATCGCCTTAGAGTCGACTCAGCAGCAAAACTAGTCAAAGAACATCTTCGGCGGTCCGCCGTCCAGAAGAGAAAAGCAATTGGTGAGGAAGTGGCTCAACTATTGGCGGTAGGATTTATCCGAGAGATATACCACTCCGAGTGGCTCGCCAATGTCGTCATGGTTCCCAAGAAGGACAACTTACTCCGAATGTGCATTGATTTCAAGCACATTAATCGGGCCTGCCCGAAAGATCATTTTCCTCTCCCTCGCATTGATCAAATTGTTGACTCGACCGCGGGATGCGAGAGATTGTCTTTCCTAGACGCTTATTCCGGGTACCATCAGATCCGTCTGTACGGACCCGATGAGATAAAAACAGCATTCATCACTCCATTCGGTGCTTCGCTATATCACCATGCCATTCGCCTCAAGAATGCTGGAGCCACGTTTATGCGAATGATTCGAAGTGTTTGCTCACCAAATCAGTCGGAATGTGGAAGCGATATGGATGATATCGTGGTCAAGTCGCGAAAAGGGTCCGACCTGTCGACCGACCGCCAAACATTTGCCAACCTCGGGAGGTATGATATCAAGCTCAATCCATCAAAGTGCACATTCGAGTTCCCGTGGCAAGTTACTCGGTTTTCATTTTCGAACGAGGAATCGACGCTAACCCAAAAAAATCGCACTATACTCCAATGAAACGCATACTGCGAAAGTGCACGGCGTCCAGAGCCATGGATGCTTGGCCGCATTAAGTTGATTCATCTCACGACTCGGTGAAAAGGCATTGCCTCTTTACCGATCGATGAAGAAGGCGAACAAGTTCGAGTGGACTCCGAAGTCGATGCAGCGTTTGTCGAGCTAAAAGCTCGCTCTCCACTCCAGCCGGTGCTTGCTTCTCCAATCAGCAAAGAGCCTCTGCTGCTTTATATCGCAGCCACAAGACAAGTCGTCAAGACAAAGACTTACAATGAAAGGAAGAAGAAGGGAAAGCGTTCAAAGTTCAGCGCCCAGTGTATTATCTGTCTGAAGTTTTGACTCCATCCAAGAAAAGATACCCTCATTATCAGAATCTTGTGTATGGGATCTACATGACCATGAAGAAGGTTGCTCATTATTTCTCTGATCATTCCATTACAGTCGTCAGCGACGCTCCACTTTCATAGATTCTGCACAATAGAGATGCAACTGGTCGAGTGGCTAAATGGGCGATTGAACTCCTTCCCCTTGATATCAAGTTTGAGGCAAAGAAAGCCATTAAGTCCCAAGCAATAGCAGATTTCCTTGCCGAGTGGATTGAACAACAGCAGCCGAATCAAGTTCACTTGAGCATTGGACCATGTTCTTTGATGGCTCGAGATGTTGAATGGTTCCGGTGCTGGGGTAGTCTTGGTTTCCCCCAGAGGAGATAAGCTCAGATATGTGCTCCAGATTCACTTTGATTCCTCCAACAATGAGGCAGAATACGAGGCCCTCTTGTATGGGTTGCGCATGGCCATCTCACTCGGCGTCCGTCGCCTTATGGTTTATGGCGACTCAGATTTGGTGGTCAACAAAGTGATGAAGGAGTGGTACGTTAGAAGACCAGCTATGACTGGATACTGCAATGCAGTGAGGAAGCTGGAAAAGAAGTTTGAGGGGTTAGAGCTCCATCATATACCCCGACTGAAAAATCAAGCGGCTGATAATTTGGCGAAGATAGGTTCCAAAAGAGAAGCCATTCCCGGTGGTGTGTTCCTGGAGCATATCCATACTCCATCAGTCAAAGAAGATCCTTTTACTGAAGAAGCTCCGCAGCCCAAGAGTGCCACAGATCTGACTAAAGTTGAAGTTCCAGTGGTGGTCGACTTGGTCATGGAGGTTTTAGTGATCACTCCCGAGTGGACAGTCCCATATATCGCGTATATCCTAAGGAAAGAGCTCCCAGAGGACGAAGAAGAGGCTCGACAGATCGTTCGCCGATCCAAAGCCTTTACTGTGATCAAGGGGCAGCTATACAGAGAGAGCGCGACGGGAGTCGGCCAGAAGTGCATAACGCCAGAAGAAGGTCGAATAATCCTTGATGATATCCACTCGGGGACCTGTGGTCATCATGCGTCCTCTCGGACCATCGTGGCCAAAGCATACCGAGCTGGATTTTACTGGCCAAGGGCGAATGAGATGGCAAAGGAGATAGTGGACAAGTGCGAGGGATGTCAGTTTTACTCCAACATGTCACACAAGCCTGCGTCAGCTCTGAAGACCATACCACTCGTCTGGACCTTCGCAGTATGGGGGTTGGATATGGTGGGCCCCTTGAGAACAGGTCGAAGCGGTTTCACGCATGTACTGGTGGCAGTCGACAAGTTCACCAAGTGGATCGAGGCTAAACCCATCAAGAACCTTGATGCCGGTACTGCTGTTAGCTTCATCTGAGAACTAATATTCAGATATGGAGTCCCGCACAGCATCATCACAGACAATGGATCAAACTTCGACTCGGAGGAATTCAGAGAGTTCTGCACATCTCAAGGCACACGAGTCGACTACGCTTCGGTCGCCCATCCACAGTCGAATGGACAAGCGGAGCGAGCCAATGGCTTGATCCTCAAAGGATTGAAACCCCGACTGATGCGTGATCTCAAGCATGCGGCTGGAGCATGGGTCGACGAACTTCCCTCAGTACTTTGGGGTCTGCGGACCACACCTAACCGGTCGACCAGAAGAACTCCATTCTTCTTGGTCTATGGAGCTGAAGCAGTATTGCCGAGTGATCTTCTCCACAATGCTCCTCGAGTTGAGCTTTACAACGAAGCTGAAGCGGAACAAGCGCGGCAGGATGCAGTCGACCTTTTAGAGGAAGAAAGGGAGATGGCTCTGATCCGATCGACCATCTACCAACAAGACTTGCATCGCTTCCACGCCAGAAACATGAAGAGTCGAGCCTTCCAGGAAGGATATTTGGTTCTCCGAGTGGATCAGCAGAAACAACACAAGCTTGCTCCTTCTTGGGAAGGACCCTTCATCGTCACCAAGGTTCTCCACAACGGAGCATACCGTTTCTACAACGTCAAGCACAATATCGACGAGCCCTGAGCTTGGAACGCGGAACTACTCCGTCCATTTTACACTTAAGTTTTCACTCGGATGAGTTGTAATAAAAGTACTTCTGTAGTCCATGTTTTGCAAGATAATAGTGTCATAATTTCCCCATTAATTTTTGTCACTTTTATTTGTTCAGTAAAAATTTCCCCCTTAGTGGGTGACTTAGCTGCGAATCTGTTTCGCCTAAGTTTATAAAAATCCTTACCGAGTGGTGAGCCAGCCTCCCACTCGGGGGCTTAGCTGCGAATCCGTTTCGCCTAAGTTTCAATAAAATCCTACCAAGTGGTGAGCCAGACTCCCACTCGGGGGCTTAGCTGCAGTCCAAGTACTCGCCTAAGTTTCAATAAAATCCTACCAAGTGGTGAGCCAGACTCCTACTCGGGGGCTTAGCTGCAGTCCAAGTACTCGCCTAAGTTTTAATAAAATCCTACCGAGTGGTGAGCCAGACTCCCACTCGGAGGCTTAGCTGCAGTCCAAAGTACTCGCCTAAGTTCGAATACAACGGGCAGTAGCAAGGAAGGCGAGGTGCAGGTCGACTGCGATCCTCTCCTCCGAGCTACGCCACAAGTACAATGTGCGGTAGCAAGGAAGACGAGGTGCAGGTCGACTGCAATCCTCTCCTCCGAGCTACGCCACAAGCACAATGTGCGGTAGCAAGGAAGACAAGGTGCAGGACGACTGCGATCCTCTCCTCCGAGCTACGCCACAAGTACAACGTGCGGTAAGAAGGAAGACGAGGTGCAGGTCGACTGCGACCCTCTCCTCCGAGCTACGCCACAAGTACAATGTGAAAATCCTACCGAGTGGAGAGCAGACCTCCCACTCGGAGGCTTAGCTGCAGCCCAATGCTCGCCTAAGTTATAAAAATCCTACTGAGTGGAGAGCAGACCTCCCACTCGGGGGCTTAGCTGCAGCCCAATGCTCGCCTAAGTTATAAAAATCCTATCGAGTGGAGAGCAAACCTCTCACTCGGGGGCTTAGCTGCAGCCCAGTGCTCGCCTAAGTTATAAAAATCCTACCGAGTGGAGAGCAGACCTCTCACTCGGGGGCTTAGCTGCAGCCCAGAGCTCGCCTAAGTTATAAAAATCCTACCGAGTGGAGAGCAGACCTCACACTCGGGGGCTTAGCTGCAGCCCAGTGCTCGCCTAAGTTATAAAAATCCTACCGAGTGGAGAGCAGACCTCTCACTTGGGGGCTTAGCTGCAGCCCAGTGCTCGCCTAAGTTATAAAATTCCTACCGAGTGGAGAGCATGTCTCCCACTCGGAGGCTTAGCCGCAGCCCAATGCCTGCCTAAGAGAATTAGGGAACAGTCAACTGCAATGAGCACCTCGCTTTAACCTGAAAAAGACATCTCAAGCCAAATGCAAGCATATTCAATCGTCGAATCCAAGTTCGGATAAATACCTAACGGAACCGAAAGTGCTCAGGCGCTAAGCCTGTTAAGGTTTATCGGTTACAAAATCACTCGGCATTCCGAGGCAAATTTAAAGTGTCGAGCTCAAGAAATTTATTACCCCTCTTGTGGAGGGCTAGAAGGTGCAACAAACTCATCAAGATCAATTCTGTCCGCGATCCGAGTGGCAGCAGCGATGAAAGTCTCCATGAAAGACCGGAAATCATGCTTCTTGGTGTTAGCCACCCAAAGAGCCGCCAGCTTGTCCTCTCGTGCATCCTTGCAATGGACTCGGGCCAGACACAGAGCGACATCTGCACCACACCTAGCAGAGGACTTCTTCCATTCCTGCACTCGACCAGGGATTGTGTTTAGTCGAGTCATCAGAGACTCGAGGTCGTTCTAGAGCGTCTCCCTGGGCCAGAGCGTGGTGTCGATGCGGGAAGTGGCGACCTTCAGCCTTGCGAGATAGTCGATGACGGCAGCAACACGAGATTCTAGCCGGAGCACATTCATGGTGACTTCATCATTCATCGGAGAGTTGATGGGGTCTAGGTTAGGCTCCAGTCGACCAGTCTCCTCTTCAAAGTTTTGACAAAATTCTGCAAACACAACCACCGGGTCAAACAATGGTCGAATGGCAAGATCACTGTAAAAATAATCGTTTGGTGCAAAGGATTACCTTCGAGCATGAGGAACAACTTCTTGGCAAGACCACCCAGATAAGCCTCCAGATCGTTCCTCTTCCCCGCCAACTCACTGACCTTGTCATTCAGAACAACTTTATCGCCTTTCAGTCGACTGACCTCCTTGTTGGCAATAGCGAGAGCAGCTTTCAGATTGGTGTTCTCTTCTTCAAGTTTGGTGACCGAAGCCAACTTCCCGTCTGCAAGTTTGGTTTTCTCCAAAGTTGTTTTCTGCATCTCAACCAACTCAAGGTCTTTCTTCTTCTGGGCCTCCTTTACTTTACCTGCAAAGTCGCAGCAAGATCAGAATTTGAATCAAATAAGGGGAAAAGGCAGTCGTCGGAAGCCTCACCAAACGTACCTTTAGCTTCTTCATTCGCCTTCGCCAGATTCTCCTGGACCAGCTTCAGATCAAGCTCGAGCTGGATATGCTTGTTCTCCAGCTCGGTGTAATGAGCCGCGAGGTCACAGGATTTCTCCGAAGAATCAATCGACATATGTCAAAAACAATTCACCTCCGAGTGACTAAGGAAAAATCATGCGTATCTAAGACTACAGCCGAATACAAACATTCGACCGTAGTCTCGGGGACTACACACCTGGGTGCACTCAGCGTGCCCCACTAGTTCTATCAAGATAGAGTCACCACGACCAACAAAAAAACAGACATATTCTACATGATCGTAGTCAATCGCCAGAGTCGACTACGCCTCGGGACTACACCCTGGGTGCAAGCATGCCCCACCCGTTGGAGAAATCTTTTCGACCTAGTCGAATGAAGGAAAAACTTAACTTATAAAGCCTATGGTCGACTGCCAGCAGTCCTCCATAGCCTTGGGGACTACACCCAGTGGGTGCACTCAGCGTGCCCCCACTAAACCAGAATTTCAACCGACACACCCAGTGGGTGTAGGACTATTACTACGGATTTCAGAAAGAAGAATTTTCAGAGATCATATCCTAACAGAACAAGCGATGACCGACTGACCTTAACGTTGCTTTGAAGAGCAGAACTGGCATCATAGGCTGCCTGGCTAGCTTCCCGGATGGCCTTCACCTGCTCCATCATGACTCCCGCCTGGCGTATCACTTCTTTTGCAGCACTGGCTTGGTCCTCCGGGACGTAGTGGGTCGAGAAGAGTGAAGGCTGTGCAACACTCGACGACGCGGGGTGAGCACTCGTCAACGGCACCGCGAAAGATACGGTGTGCCAAGTGGTGTTCTCCTCCTCTGCGATCAGTGTCTCGGGTGCTGGCACGTCCTGAGTCACCCTGCCAGCAGACGCTTTCCTGTTCCTCCTGTGCTGCAGCGGTTCCTCATCATTGTTGTCATCAGGAAGGGTGATAACGACATTGGATGGAGCTACGGAAAAGAATCAGAATTAGAGACCAAGAGCCAATCGACTAAAAAACGGAATTAAGAGAGTGGTACCAGGTTTTGAGGTTGCAACATCTTCCATCTCATGATCGTCAGCCCTGGCCGAGGTATCAGAAGTAGCAGCACTACAATTCCAAAAACCAGTCGGTTAACTCATGAGTCGACCAAGGACAAATTCGTGTAGAGCAACAAGACTCAGATAGCATTTTTTACCCTGATATGGTGGGAATCGACACCTTCATCTTTGGCAAGACCTTCACCGGTTTCGATGGCACCGTTCGAGATTGCTTCGGGGCCTTCTCAGTCGGTGCCGGAGAAGTGGTCCGAGGATGTTTGGTCGACTGCGTGACAGTCGCGACCCCCTTGCCGCGTTCAGTCGCAGGGTCGTGAATGAGCTTCGATCGTCTTTCCGTGCGAGGCGGTGCGGTTTCCTCCTCATCCTCCTCCTCTTCTTCCTCCCCATCGGAGTCGTCATCATCATCATCGTCAGCAGCGTCCGAATCCCACTCCTCCTGGCTTTCACCCCCACTTGCTTCCTCCTCTGCAGTCGGCGTCTGTGCTCCATTCGGCATCGAGTATAGTTCGGTGAAGGCCTGACAGACAGCAAGATAGAGATCAATCGACCAATTTGCAGCGAAAGCAGAATAAGTATGGCAGGATTACAATTGGAAATAAAGTGGGCATACCTTGTATGGAATGCTGGAATGGTCGAGTGGCGGAATCCTCCTGGCTCCTTGAGGGTTGTCCTTGTTCCCAGTGACCGCGGTCATCCACCTCTCCAAAGGTGGCGCTGCCGATCGCTTCAGATGGATCCGAAGTCTCATCCTCGGTTCCACAGTACAGCCACATGCAATGGCCTCGGTACTGAAGAGGCTGGATGCGCCGCCTGAGAAAGACCTCCAGAAGGTCCATACCCGTCACTCCTTCCCGAACTAACTGGACTACGCGCTCCATCATCATCTTCACTTGGGCTTTCTCCTCAGGGAGCACCTTCAGAGAAGAGGGCTTCTACGCTCGGTCCATAGAGAACGGAGGGAGACCACTCGACTGCCCCGGCGTCGACTCGTTTTGGTAGTAAAACCAAGTCGACTGCCATCCTCTGACCGACTCAGGGAGAGTCATGGCCGGAAAGGTGCTCTTGTTTCTCATCTGGATCCCCAGACCTCCACACATCTGAATAACCTTGGTCTTATCGTCATCTAGACTCGCCTTTTTCACTGTCTGAGAATGACAAGTGAATATGTGCTTGAACAGACCCCAGTGCGGTCGGCAGCCCAGGAAGTTCTCACACATGGATACGAAGGCATAAAGGTAGGCGATGGAATTCGGATTGAAGTGATGGAGTTGCGCACCAAAGAAATTCAAGAAACCACGGAAGAAAACACTCTGAGGCAGAGAAAATCCACGGTCGACGTGGGTGGCCAGATGAACACACTCACCCTCTTCCGGCTGTGGTTGCTACTCGTTCCCCGGGAGCCTCGCTGCTCCGTGGGGGATCAAACCATCGTTGGCCATATCAGTGAGATCCTTCTCGGTGATGGTCGACCGGATCCAATCCCCTTGGACCCAGCCTTGCGGCAGGCGGGACCTGGACGAGGATCCTCCCCGACTAGTCGCTCTCCCTTTCGCCTTCCCCGTCGCCGTCGCCTTCCTCGCGCACTCCAGAGCCGCTGTCTGAAGGAAATATGCCCTAGAGGCAATAATAAAGTTATTATTTATTTCCTCATATCATGGTAAATGTTTATTATTCATGCTAGAATTGCATTAACCGGAAACATAATACATGTGTGAATACATAGACAAAACTATGGTCACTAGTATGCCTCTACTTGACTAGCTCATTAATCAAAGATGGTCATGTTTCCTGACCATAGACATGTGTTGTCATTTGATTAGTGGGATCACATCATTAGAAGAATGATGTGATTGACATGACCCATTTTGTTAGCCTAGCACTTGATCGTTTAGTATACTGCTATTGCTTTCTTCATGACTTATACAAAGTTCCTGCAACTATGAGATTGTGCAACTCCTGTTTACGGAAGAACACTTTGTGTACTACCAAACGCCACAACGAATCGGGTGATTATAAAGGTGCTCTACAGGTGTTTCCGGGTTACATGTTGAGTTGGCATAATTCGAGATTAGGATTTGTCACTCCGATTGTCGGAGAGGTATCTCTGGGCCCTCTCGGTAATACTCATCACCTAAGCCTTGCAAGCATGTAACTAATGAGTTAGTTATGAAATGACGACATGTAACGAGTAAAGAGACTTGCCGGTAACGAGATTTAACTAGGTATTGATATCGACGATCAAATCTCGGGCAAGTAACATACCGATGACAAAGGAACAACGATGTTGTTGTGCGGTTTGACCGATAAAGATCTTCAGAGAATATGTAGGAACCAATATGGGCATCCAGGTCTCGCTATTGGTTATTGACCGGAGACGTGTCTCGGTCATGTCTACATTGTTCTCGAACCGTAGGGTCCGCACGCTTAAGGTTTCGGCGATGCTTATATTATGAGTTTATGAGTTTTGATATACCAAGGAGTTCGGAGTCCCGGATGAGATCGGGACATGATGAGGAGTCTCAAATGGTCGAGACGTAAAGATCAATATATTGGACGACTATATTCGAGTTCGGAAAGGTTCCGAGTGATTCGGTATTTTTCGGAGTACCGAGAGTTACGGGAATTCGTATTGGGCCTCATTGGGCCATACGGGAAAAGAGAAAGAGGGCCTAAAGGGTGGCCGCACCTCCCTTTGGCTAGTCCGAATTGACTAGGAGGGGGCGCCTCTTCCTTCCTTCTTCTTCTCTCTTCCCTTTCCTTCTCTCCTACTCCTACTACATGGAAGGGTTCCTAGTTGGACTAGGAAAGGGGAATCCTACTCCCGTGAGAGTAGGACTCCCTAGGGCGCCATAGAGAGGGCCGACCTCCCTCCTCCATTCCTTTATATACGGGGTAGGGGCACCCCATAGACACACAAGTTGATCATTGAGATCGTTCCTTAGCCGTATGCGGTGCCCCCCTCCACAAGATTACACCTCGGTCATATTGTAGCGGTGCTTAGGCGAAGCCCTGCGACAGTAGAACATCAAGATCATCACCACGCCGTCGTGCTGACGGAACTCCTCCCCGCGCCTCTGCTGGATCGGAGATCGGGGTACCGGAGTAACGGTGCTTGGATCGGTTGGACCGGTAGTGGTGAATGCTACAAACTATGCCAGCGATAGTGGTGAATGCTACAAACTATGCCAAGCCAAACTTGGGGATCCACTGCCATGGTTGGGAATGAAAAATTGAAGGTTTTGTTAAGTTTAACACTGGTTCTTCTTTTTCTATCAAGCAAGGTACTAGTGCTACGGGCACGGTCCTCCGAGATGAAAAAGGCATATTCATTTGAGCTAGGTCTTGTGGAATTGAGTATGTTGTTGATGCTCCAATTTCGAATGTGCCTACCCTCAGAGACGGCGTTATTCTCGCAGGTCAGTCGAGGTGCAATAGGATCATTGTTAACAGTGATTGTGTAAAAGTTGTTGAAGTTATGCAAAACGGAGGAAACTACATCGACACATCAACATCTATCTATGAGGAGTGCACAACCGTAATTAGCTAAAGGTTTTAGTTCCATTATCTTTTATAATTATCCTAGAGAAATTAATTTTGGGGCTCATACTCTTGCTTGTAATGCAGAGCGACCTCGGTTGCTTGTCTGCCAAGGGGACCACCTAGTTATCATGGCATCTGAATTAATTACCAATTGACGACAAAAGTAAATATGAAATGGCTAGTTCTCTAGCCTCTGTTACCAAAAATGCACAATCCAACACCTTGCAGGACCCAGAACGTCCACCCATGCCACAACACCATAGGAAAAGGGCAGCGACACGGAAAGTTCAAGGCCAATCTAATACAACGTGTTTGGCAATATTTGAAAAAGGGGAATTGGAGTTTAGAGTAAGGAGTTGGGTCGAGATTAGACATGGATAAGTCGTTTTATTCTCAATCCTCTGTTTGGTGCGTGATACGAGTTATGTGTGAGAATTTGAGGAGAAATTGTACTCCCTTGTTTGGTTCGTGGGAATTGACATGGGACTAGACAAGGGAAGTTAGGATGAACGGTTGACGAAAAAGGGTTTCCCCCCGCTTTATATTATAAAGCAAACATCCGATACAACCAACTTGCTGGGGCCGCAGCACAGATAAGGCCAAAAGAAAAACAAGAAGAAGAAAGAGAAAAAAATGCTGACAACGGCAAATCAACGAAGAAGGGAAGTCCGGCAACTGATGCACACTCCAAAGAAGTACCACCACGCTCCCAGCATCCCGAAGCGCCGCGCCCCAAGCAACACCCTTAAGAGGGAGTGTGACGATGCCACCACTGTTGCCCGAACAAGTTCTAGGGTTTCCCCCGGTACGCGAGGGACGATAGTGGGGAAGGGGTGTACCCGATGCCCCTCAGAAAGGTCCGACGGCACCCGCAGGCGTCATCGCATCGGTGCCGGCCAGGCCGACAGGGATTTCTCCCGATCCACAACCACCACCACCACCTCAGGCATTTCGAAATGCACCACCTCCTCGGCCACCCACTAGCTTGTGCCACCACGATTACCGAACAACCCTCCCCGCTTCACTCGAGCTGTCAACACGAGGCTTGGAGAGGAAGAGGGACACCAGCCACGGGAGTGACCACAACTCGACCGGAAGGAGGACAGCCTCCACCGCCACAATGAGCCGACCGACGCGGCGACGAGGACTTGCCAGCCTCGATGGTTCGGCGGGCCCACATGGACCCGGCAGTCCTGCCACCACGCAGTAGCACGCCCGCCAACGAAGTCTCACCGCCGAGACCGCCGCCACCACGCTTATCACTAAGGAATGTCGCCGCCGAGCACTGTTATCGCCCGCGCCAACCCGATGGGCCCAAAGGGCCCAGATCTGGCTGGGCGGGCGCCACCATCGCGCCATCGCGCCGCCCCCACGGCTAACGGCCGCACCGCTGCCGAGAGCAACTGGCTTGCGGCACCACCACCGACGGGACGCCCCGATGCCGGCCGAGGAGCACCACCACAGGCCACCACAGTCCGAGCCGGAGGGAGCCGCGCGTGGGGAAGGGTAGGCCCGCCGCCGCCAGCACCACACGGCCGAAGCCCGGCGGTGCTCACTGGCGGCGGCGGGAGGAGGCAGGGGTAGGGGAGGGGCGCTGGGGAGAAGTGGCGAAGGGCCTCGGTCGCCCGCCGGGAGGCAACGCGGGGTACGGGAAGGAAGGAAGGGGTAGGGGCGGGGAGAGGAGCAGGCTCCGGCTAGCGGCGGCGACGGGCTCCGCCAGGGCGGCGGCCACATGGGGAGCCGCCAAGGCGGCGAGGGAACCCTAGAGCGGGGCATTCGCGAGAGGGGAAAGGCCTTCACAGCTATACAATAGCCAACTGATCTCAAGTAGCTCGAATGCATATGACACAGGGACCAAACGTCGGCAGAGTTGTACCAGCATCCTAAAGCAAGGGCTCACCTTGTTCAGTTAGGATGAACGGTTAGGATTGACTCACTTGAACAATTCCCTTCCAACTCCCACCCCCTCCCCTTTTAATAAAACGATGGGAGTTGGAGTCTCAAGTCCTATGCCTCATCCCTTGTGAATTCCCAAACCCTCCAACCAAACAATAGATTTGAAGTCTCATACCCCTTTAATTCCCATTCCCTGGTTCTAATTACCCCCAACCAAACACGCTCTATGGGGAAGAAAACTCGCACATACACTCGAACTATGAAGACGCAACCCACCAAACTCGAGCGCCCAATCAACTGCCGGCAGGCACATACAAACCAAACCTTAGAACATGCACCACCCTCCATAGGCACTTCAACACAACGGCCGCGACCATAGGAATCAGCGCCTGATTTACACGCATCATCGGCAGACCGGCAATTCTGAACCCGTGCAGCAGCGGAAGCCCCAAAAAAATGAAATTTCAATACGATTGATTCGTATATAGAAGAGACGCTTTTTAACCACGATGTTGATCACCTCACAGTGTTATATCTCGTGCAAAAATTTGAGGCTGTCAAGAAGATAGAGCGCCGAGGATCAATGACTCCAACCGAAAGGTCACCGCTCAGATGATCGGCAGCAAGCTTACCCTTGATAAGGGTGCCTTCTGTTAGAGTTGTGTCGAATATTATTGTAAAAGGTAGGTTACAATTCGACTTGGTTTTGTATTGTGTGTAGACAGGGTAGAAGTTTTGTCCTAATATTCCACTTGTATCCTAGACCTCTCATATATAGCAGGGGTAGACACACGATGTAACCTATGCCAACATAATAGCACGGGCACGCGGGGGAGCCGGCGGCGTGTGCCGGCACCCGGGCGGCCGATGTGCGGTATTGTAGCGGTGTCATGGGGAGGAGCGCCCGTAGTCATGCCCCGGGGATGTAGTCATATCGGTGAACCTCGTTAACAAACCTCGGTGTCGTGCTTGTGTGATTTTTTGGTCCTAGGTAGATTGACGGTGGCTTCGGATTTATTCTAACAAGTGATATCATGAGCAAGGTTCGATTCGAAGGCTAGAGATGTTGATCTAGAGGAAGCCGAGCGGAAAATCAGGTGCTGCAAGATTGAAGATCGAGCCGTGCAAAATTTGTCAGAGGAGGTCACAAGCAAAGGCATCTAATGGGATCGCTGAAGTGACCAAAGGACGATTAGGGGGCGGTGAATTGGTCTGGTCAATCGAGGCAACGAGAAAGCATGTTGCGGCAGAGTCGTATCGGCGAGTACATTAAGCAATTCGGAGTGGGAGGCAGATCGATTAGCAGCAGGAGTTCTCGGCGGCGCCCAAGTTTATGACAGCACCGGGAGTCTTGGTCGTTTTTGTGCAGAAGCGTTGTAGCATGGCTCGCGTGGCGGTCCTGGAGGCTGCGTCAAGCGCGTACGCAACGCGGTCCGAGGCTCGGATGCTCGGCATGCGGAGGTTTCGACCGCAATGCGCGTGGCAGCTGGGGACCTGGCAATGGCACGATCGATCGGATGCGATACAGTGCGTGAGTCCGGGCGCGGTGGGCTGGGCGTGTAGCGCTAGGTGGGCCACGATCCAAGCGGCGCTGGTGGACAAGTCCTGCAGGCAGAGCACAATAGCAGGCCAAGGGCAGAGGCTGGCCCAGGCGGGAGTTGGCTGGTGCAGCGGCGGCCCATAGAGCAGAAAGGCCTAGGCGGAGGCGCGCACCACAGCACTGATCGATTGTATGCGGTCTAGTGATGCTTTGGCACTGGAAGCTCGTACGTATATGCAAAGACGTGAGATTTGTTTAAGGAAAAAAAATCGGTTCTGGAAGGTATTGCCGCGTGTTGGAACTTGGAATCTGCTGGTTACTAGCATGTTAATCTCATGCGTGGAAAAGAATTGAAAAAGAAAATTAGTCAGGAAGTCACATGGTGCTACAGGTGTGGATGAAATTGTTTGAGTTGTTTGCACACGTACACAAGAGACTACAGGGACTAGTTTTGGGTTCTTTGCTTCGTACACTAAAGAGATCGGCATGGCAGCAGTGGTGTTGTTCGACTGGCAGTCAAAGGGGAACCGAGGATGGCGAGGTGTGTATAAGGCTCGAAGGAGTATGGAGCATGTCGTGATGGGAGCATGCAAACACAGGGCGTTAAGCAGTGCACGGAGTTGTGCAGACAGACAAGATGTAGGGTGGAGCATGGTTGCAGTCGGATAATTTCGGCTGGGTCGGACTGGACAGTCTGATGGGTCGACATGTATGTTGGTCAAAAGTAGAAGACGGCAGTGATTTCGGCGACAACGGCATAGAGCGTGATGCCGATGGTGGCCGACTTCTGGGGCGTGGAAACACGTGGTGCAGGCATGAGGGCCTGTGCGGCTTCGACAAGACTAAGGTGCAGGGTTGATTCAAGGCAGTGTACACATGAGAGCTTGAAGTCGACAGGGCGTGGGGTAGCACGGACAGATATATGGAGTCATGTTGAAGGTGGAGCTGGAGTCTGATGGACGACTTCACTCTGAGCTGATGGAGGGGCTACGGTGTAAGATATCGCAGAATCAAAGCCTATTTCAGCGGGATAGCGAGAGACACATGGATCGGACTGGGGCCCAATGGTCTGATGGAGACGTGATACTCGGCATCGGACGGTGATGATCGGTGGTTCTCTGCAGTTGGGGTTGAGGCAGTGTGGGCTAGCTACATGGGAGACTCGACAAGGACAGCAGAGGCTCGACGCGGTGATAGCGGCGAGGCGTTCGGTAAGCACGGGACACAGCGACAGACCAAGGCACTAATGGTGAGACGTGTGGTCACACAAAGTGTGTAGGGGGTGCTGAAGCAGTGTTGACGAGTACCGGATTCAAGTTGGTGACTTGGTCTATCGGTGCAAGTTGATGGACAGGAGTTGACCATGGAGAATCTGAGAAAGTGGCGGAAAGTCTGGATTTGTCAAAACAAAGAGAGTACATGGCCATATATTATGTGGTGTTCAATGCACATGGCAAAGTGCGGATGACAAATACAGAAGGAGGCGGAGTGCTATAGTTGTGGGACATGTCAGAGACTATCTGGGAAAAGGGTGAGACAACTATGAATTTGACTCAGGGTGACACAGGGCGACGGTGAAATTCCTTCAAGTTTCAGACAGACGGTCATGAAAGAGCGGTGATGTTGAGTTTATGTAACTCTTATATGTGGCGTCAAATACGTGAGTTGTTCACTTTCACGCAGACAGTGGTCGGTGTGTGATTGCATTGAACGGATACTACGGAAGTTGGGAGCACAAAGTAGAGTAATGAGGAACTTAATTTTGCTCGAGTGTTGACTGTGAAGAAGACGAGAATGGACTATAGTTGGAGGTGGAGCCACGTACAGTCTGGGAGTAATAGTGGTGCTCATGGTGTATCTCAAGTCCAATGTACATGGAGGTTCGACGCATGGACGAATTCAAGGTGGTGAAGAATATTTGCGAAGGTGGAGTTTGTTAGAGTTGTGTCGAATATTATTGTAAAAGGTAGGTTGCAGTTGGACTTGGTTTTTGGATGTGTGTAGACAAGGTAGAAGTTGTGTCCTAATAGGACACTTGTATCCGAGACCTCTCATATATGGCATGGGTAGACACACGATGTAACCTATGCCAACATAATAGCACGGGCATGCGGGGGAGCCGGCGGCGTGTGCCGGCGCCCGGGCGCCCGGGGTGCGGTTGAGAGAGTCCTGGATTATGGGGTATCCGGACAGCCGGACTATATACTTTGGCCGGACTGTTGGACCGTGAAGATACAAGAATCAAGACTTCGTTCCGTGTCCGGATGGGACTCTCCTTTGCGTGGATGACAAGCTTGGTGATCCGAATATTAGATATCCTTCTTTGTAACCGACTCTGTGTAAACCCTAGCCCCCTCCGGTGTCTATATAAACCGGAGGGTTTGGTCAGTATAGGGACAATCATAATCATCATAGGCTAGCTTCTAGGGTTTAGCCTCTATGATCTCGTGGTAGATCAACTCTTGTAATACTCATATCATCAATATCAATCAAGCAGGAAGTAGGGTTTTACCTCCATCGAGAGGGCCCGAACCTGGGTAAAACATCATGTCCCTTGCCTCCTGTTACCATCAGCCTTAGACGCATAGATCGGGACCCCCTACCAGAGATCCGCCGGTTTTGACACCGACATTGGTGCTTTCATTGAGAGTTCCTCTGTGTCGTTGTTGCAAGGCTCGATGGCTCCTTCAATCATCAACAACAATGTGGTCCAGGGTGAGACTTTCCTCCCCGGACAAATCTTCGTCGGTGGCTTTGCACTGCGGGCAAATTCGTTTGGCCATCTGGAGCAGATCGACAGCTACACCCCTGGCCATCAGGTCAGGTTCGGGAACTTGAACTACACGGCCGATGTCCGCAGAGACTTGATCTTCGACGGATTCGGGCCTACGCCAGGAGCGCCGAACAGTCACGATGAGCACGGCTTAGACCTGCTGTCGGACAATAATCGGGATATCGCACCTGTAGGAGCTCCGGACCTAAATCCGGGGAAGATTGCATCGTCCGGGGACGAGTGGATATACCCCGCCTCTCAGGCCGCACATTCGTCGGCAGTAGAGCCGAACACAGACTCCACCCCCAAGGGAGCCTATGTCACCGGACCCCCGGACTCGTGTCCGGCTGTAGGTTCCAGATCGCGATCCCCCGAGCCCGCCGAATCTGGTTGGGCTCCGGTAATGGAGTTCACCGCTGCGGATATCTTCCAGCACTCGCCCTTCGGTGACATGCTGAACTCATTAAAGTCTCTCTCTTTGTCAGGAGACTCTCGGCCGAACTATGTCCAGCTCGAGTGGGAAGCAGACGACGAGGGAATACGTTGCCCACCCACCACCCACTTCATTGCCACGGTCGATGATTTGGCCGACATGCTTGACTTCGACTCTGAAGACATCGACGGTGTGGACGACGGTGTAGGAGAAGAACAGGAACCACCACCCAGGGGGTGCTGGACAGCCACCTCCTCATATGATATATATATATATATATATATATATATATATATATATATATATATATATATATATATATATATATATATATGGTAGACACTCCGAAAGAAACCAATGGCGACGAGGCAATGGAGGATAACCCCTCAAGGAAGAAAGCAAAGCATGGGCGTCATTGGCGCCGCTCCAAGCCCCGCCACAGCGATACCGGCACAGGAGACAAAAACAATCCGGATGGTGCCAAGGATGAATACAACCCCGATCAGCCTGCCTTCGAGCAGGCCGAACAGGAAGACGGGCAGGTTAGCCCAGACGAACAGGCGATGGACGGATACCCGGAGGAGGACAATTACATGCCCCCCTCCGAAGACGAGATTAGCCTCGGGGATGATGAATTCGACGTGCCTGAGGACCCTGTAGAGCAGGAGCGCTTCAAGCACCGGCTTATGGCCACTGCGAGGAGCCTGAAAAAGAAGCAGCAGCAGCTCCAAGCCGATCAAGATCTGCTCATAGATAGATGATTTGAAGTCCTGGAAGATGAGAAATATGGACTCGAGCGCCACACCAAAGGTTATCCAAAGCACACGCGGCTACCTCAACCCGAGGAGGAGCCCATACTACCAGCGCAGGACGAGGCTGACCGGCCACCTCGCGGCCGGGATAAAACGGCGTATCAGTCCGAATACCAGCCCGCACCCCCACGCCAATACACTACGGCCCGGGGTAATAGGCAAGACCTGTGAGACATACAGGAAAGCAAGGCAGGACAGACAAGATCGATCTACGGATCGCGGGAGCGCGCCCCAACACGTGACGATGATCGTCATGCCGGATACACTATCAATAAGTCCGGCCGAGCCGGACATAGCCAACCAGGCTCATTCAAACTGCGTAGCCACATAGCCTGGCATAGAGGCGCCGCACACCCCCTCTGCTTCACTGACGAAGTGATGGATCATGAATTCCAAGAAGGGTTTAAACCCGTAAACATTGAATCATACGATGGCACAATAGACCCCGCAGTATGGATCGAGGATTTCCTTCTCCACATTCACATGGCCTGCTGTGATGATCTACATGCCATCAAGCATCTTAACCTTAAACTCAAAGGACCGGCCCGACACTGGCTAAATAGCCTACCGGCAAATTCCATCGGCAGTTGGGAAAGCCTGGAGGACAAGTTCCTCGACAACTTCTAGGGCACGTACGCGCGACCACCGGATGCTGATGACTTGAGTCACATTACCCAACAGCCCGAAGAGTCAGCCAAAAAATTCTGGACTCGGTTCCTAACTAAAAAGAACCAAATTGTCGACTGTCCGGACGCCGAAGCCTTGGCGGCCTTTAAGCATAATATCCGCGATGAGTGGCTCTCCCGACACCTCGGCCAGGAAAAGCCGAAGTCCATGGCGGCCCTCACGATACTCATGACCCGCTTTTGCATGGGCGAGGACAGCTGGTTGGCTCGCAGTAGCACCACGCCAATAGACTCCAGTACTTCAGATGTCCACGACAATAATGGCAAGCCATGGCGCAACAGACATAAGCGTCGGAACAATGGCGACAACACTGAAGACACGGCAGTCAACGCCGGATTCAGTGGCTCAAAATCCCTTCAGCAAAAAAAGCCGTCCAAAACAATCAATCAAGGACCGTCTAGTCTGGACTGCATACTTGATCGCTCATGCCAAATTCACGGCACCCCGGATAAGCTAGCAAACCACACTAACAGAGACTGCTGGGTGTTCAAACAGGCCAGTAAAATAAATGCCGAGAACAAGGACAAGGGGCTGCACAGCGACGATGACGAGGAGCCCCGGCGTCCAAACACGGGGGGACAGAAGAAATTTCCTCCCCAGGTGAAAACGGTCAATATGATCTACGCCACCCACATTCCCAAATGGGAACGAGAACGATCACTACGAGACGTCTATGCGATGGAGCCAGTCACCCCAAAGTTCAACCCACGGTCAGCCTGTCCGATCACTTTTGATTGTAGGGATCACCCTACCAGCATCCATCACGGTGGTTCAGCCGCATTGGTCCTCGAACCAATCATCGATGAATTCCACCTTACGCGAGTCCTTATGGACGGTGGCAGTAGCCGGAACCTGCTTTATCAGGACACAATGCGCAAAATGGGCATCGATCCCTCAAGGATCAAGCCCACCAATACCACCTTTAAAGGTGTAATCCCAGGAGTAGAGGCCCGTTGTACGGGCTCAATAACACTGGAAGTGGTCTTCGGATCCCCGGATAACTTCCGAAGCGAGGAGTTAATCTTTGACATCGTCCCTTTCCGCAGAGGCTATCATGAACTGCTCGAACGAACCGCATTTGCTCGATTCAACGCGGTACCACACTATGCATACCTCAAGCTTAAGATGCCAGGACCTCGCGGGGTTATAACAGTCAATGGAAACACAGACCGCTCTCTCCGTACATAGGAGCACACTGCGGCCCTTGCGGTAGAAGTACAAAATAGCCTTCTCCAGCAAACCACCAATCCGGCGGCAACAACCCTGAACACCGTTAAGCGGGTCCGGAGTACCATGCAACAGGATCGCCAGGCACGCCAAGAGCGCGACTAGCAGTCCAGCCTCTGCCCCAGCCCCATTCAGGCAGCATTCGTGCCACGCGTACACAATTACGCACTCAAAATACCATGGGCATAGGCGGAGGCGCAATAATTGATGCGGTCAACAGTGCGTTTTGGCCGCAACATACTTTAATAAGCCTCTTTATCTTTCAGGACCCTACTTTCGGGCAGCCTCTTCAGAGAACCAGGATCATCGGACTCCTAACAGGGGGAAAAACCAAGGAGGCAAAAGGCTTTGCGCACAAAGGGAACACCCAGGTGGTATATGTTAATGATCGTTATACCTGTTTTATATACCTACATGCAGCCCGCCCTTGGATAGGACATGTCAAATAGTCCTCTTTACTTCTGCTCAACGCATTAATTGTAAAGATACGCTTGGACATATTATTTACAAATGGGAGATAATATATGGCGTCAGCTTATTATTCCTAAGACCACATTTTCCTAAAAATGTTTATTTTTGAACCCGTACACTTTGGTGCGGTCAGTTTGCCAGGGGCTTTTCATGGTTCCCCTTAATACGGCAAGATAAGTCCGAACACTTTCAACAGTGCGGCACCCCAAACTTATAGCATTATATGCATCAGCTCCGAATCATGTCTTGGGTCAATAGTTGGGTTTGCCCGGCTCCCTTTTTTTGGTACCTTACGCTCCGTTATATCGGCTAAGGTAGCACAGGGAGAACTACTGCGATTGTGTCCCGGTTCTTCCAGACGAGCACCTCAGTAGAGAAAGCCGAAAACTGAATGGCATGATGCGGCGAGATCTGGTCGCTGTTCGAGAGGTCTTAAAATCCTTAAAGATTTTTTCCGCTTTAGGAGAGGAATCGGCCTCGTCCGATTTAGGCGTATATAGCGCCCGAATTCGGCTTTCCGAATTCTAGGGGCTTCGCCGAAATTTAAAATTGTAGACTTCTATGGCTAAGTGAGAGTTATAAGTCAAGATAGTCAGATTGCCTTGTTCGCATTGCGCCAAACACCTCCTTCAGGACCAAAAATTTGGATAAAGAGTGTTTGGGTTTTCCACTAACACCCCAAAGATTAGTTACGTGGGGGCGGAAGCCATTTAATCGCCTACTTTCAGAATTTTATAAACAGTCACACAGAAGGTAATATTTTAAATCAACAAAGAGCTATATAGCGCAAACAAATTCGTTTTCATATTACAAAAACGACAGGAGTACATTGACTCAAAGATTGTGTCCTTGGTACATTCATCGGCCACGAGACGAGCACCTTTCGTCACGCCATCATAATATTTCTCGGGGTAGCGATGCGCCTTGCCCTCAGGCGGTCCTTCTTTCACCAACTTCTCTGCATCTAGCTTGGCCCAATGCATCTTCGCACGGGCAAAGGCCCGGCGGGCACCCTCAATGCAAATGGATCGTTTTACAACTTCAATCCGCGGGCACGCATTTAGCATCCGCTTTATAAGGCCGAAGTAGCTGGCAGGCAGGGGCTCACCAGGCCACATCCGGACTATGAAATCCTTCATGGCCACTTCGGAGGCCCTGTGGAGTTCAACCAATTGCTTTAGTTGGTCACTCAGTGGCACTGGGTGTTCGGCTCCAGCATACTGGGACCAGAACAGCTTCTCCGTTGAGCTCCCCTCTTCGGCACGGTAGAACTCCGCGGCATCCGATATGCTGCGTGGCAGATCTGTGAATGCCCCTGGAGAGCTCCGAATTCGGGTAAATAAAAGAAATGTCTCCTCCACATGCTTACTTTGCATAATGAATGCCTTACCCGCCGCTATCTTCTTGGCCGCCTAGATTTCCTACTGGGCTCTCTGTGCTTCGTCCTTGGCATCTTTCGTGCTCAAAAGGGCCTTCGCAAGCTCAGACTCCTTCGTCTTGAAGTCACGCTCCAAGGACTCAAACTTCTTGCCGAGCTCCTGGAGCTCTTGCTGTACCTCGCCCACCCTAGCATCTTGCTTTTCACGCTCAATGCGCTCCATGGACGCCTTGGCTTCGGCCTCGGAGAGCGCTGTCTTCAGGGCCTCCACTTCGGTCGTGGCCCCTATTACAAAATCATGACGCTTTTTTTGTTAGCATCACCAATTTTTCTTACTCTATGTGATATGTGAACGGGGTATCACTCACCTTTGTTCTCTTCGAGCTGCGTCTTTGTGAGGCTGAGCTCCCCTTTGGCCTGCTCCAGGTCCCGTTCAAGTCCGGCGACCTCTGCTGTACGGGTAGCAGCGGCAACCAGCACTGCCTGCTTATTCACATAGACACATACTATTAGACTCCTGCGGTTTAAAGTTGACCCTTCGTTTGGCTTTTCTTTCCAAACACCAAACAGAGTATCAGGGGCTACTGTCTATTGGGTGATAATTTCCCACACTTTTTATTACTTACCTCAAACCCTGTCAGGAGGCTGGTACAGGCTTCGGTCAATCCGCTTTTGGCAGACTGAACCTTCTGAATCACCACACTCATAAGAATACGGTGCTCTTCATCCATGGAAGCGCCGCGAAGCACTTCCAGCAGACTATCCAGCATCTCTGGCGCAACGGAAGTCATCGGCTCGCCCTCCTTAACGAGGGGCGGCCTGCCCAAATCCGGAACCTTCGGCGGTTCCGGTACAGTGTCCAGCTAGGAGCCCAACTTGATGCGGCTCTCGTCGACACAATATGCAGGGATCTTACGCCCCGTGTGTCCTGCGTCTGGAATTTCGCCTTGGGGCGTCTCCAGAGTCGCCCCCCTGCTCTGGGACCCTTTGGGACAACACCTCTGTGTCATCTGCAAGCCGAGGGGAAGTGGCCGTCGGGAGCGAATTCATCGCTGAATCGCTCAAAGATCCATCCGAAGAGGATACCTCGGGATAGGCCCTGGTCTTTATGACAAACAATGAAGCTGAGTCGCACTAAAGTACAACAGAGTGCAGATACTTATGATCTTACTAGGGGCTTTCCCCTGGGCAGCCACTCGTCCTCGCTGTAGGCGGCTGTGGTGGAGTGATCCGGAAGGGACGTCTTTCCATTCTTCGGTGTCCTAGCCTCCCCCTGCTGAGCGGCTTTCCTTTTCTTCTCCTCCCCAGTGCGGGGAGGCGTAATTTCCTTGTGTTTTCCCCCGCCTCCGCGGGAGGAATCTGCCTTGTCATCCTCGGACGACGAGCCTATGACGGCCTTGCGCCGGGGACCCTTCCTGGTCCCCTGGGCCGCCCTCTTAGGCCCTTCGGCCTCCCCGGATGGGGGGGGGGGCTTTCCTTTTCCTCCTCCCATTAAGGGGGAGGAGTGTGCCTCATCGTCTTCGGACGAGGCGTCCGGTACGACCTTACGCCGGAGACCCTTCCTGGTCCCCGGGGCCTTCTTCTCGGCCTTCTTGTCCGGCACCTTGTAAGGTGCCGGGACTAGGATCTCCGTCAGGAGAGTGGTTGCTGGACCTTCGGGCAGTGGAGCCGGATAGTCAGTCCGCTCCGCCGTCACCACGTACTCCTGATTAAATACACACGATGACTAAAAATCCTCCCATGAGTATGCTGAGAAAGCTACATATAATGATGGTCATAAAACTCACCGGATGGGGGAGCCGCGTGGCGTGAAGTCCACGGTCCTCGGATGTGGGAGCAGGTATTTCGGAGGCCTTGAATAGCACCTTCCATATGTCCTTGTGTGTCGTGCCATAGAGCTCTTGAAGTGCCTGGTGTTTGGCCGGAACTAACTCCCACAGATTAAATGCCCGTCTTTGGCATGGGAGAATTCGACGGACGAGCATGACCTGGATCACGTTGGCAAGCTTGATCTTCTTGTCCATCATACTTTTGATGCAGTTCTGAAGTCCTGTCAGCTCTGCAGGTTCACAGGCCAGGCCATTCTTTTCCCAGGAGGTGAGCCGCATGGGAATTCCGAATCGGAATTCGGGGGCCACCGCCCAGTTGGCGTCGCGCGGCTCGGTGATGTAGAACCACCCCGATTGCCACCCTTTCACGGTCTCCGCGAAGGAGCCGTCAAGCCAGGTAACATTGGGCATCCTGCCCACCATGGCGCCCCCGCACTCCGCTTGCTGGCCGCTCACGATCTTCGGCTTCACGCAGAAGATTCGCAGCCATAAGCCAAAGTGGGGCTTGATGCAGAGGAAGGCCTCACACACGACGATGAACACCGAGATGTTGAGGACAAAATTTGGGGCTAGATCATGGAAGTCCATCCCATAGTAAAACATGAGCCCGCGGTCAAAGGGATGAAGTGGAAATCCCAGTCCATGGACGAAGTGGGCAAGGAACACGACCCTCTCGTGGGGTCCCGGAGTCGGAATAATCTTCCCTGCGTCCGGCAGCCGGTGCGCGATATCTGCGGCTAAGTATCCGGCCACCCGGAGCTTCGTAATATGCTCCTCCTTGACAGTGGAGGCGACCCACTTGCCTCCTGCTCCGGACATGTTTGGCTGTGCGGAGAGGGCGTGAACTAGGGCGTTGGAGCTCAAGGGTGCGAGAATGGATAGACAAAGAAGGAAGAAGGCGTGGGTAAAAATGGGTAATCCTTATCCCTTTATAGAGGCGATGCAAACGGTGCGCCTCCCCACTTGCCCGTTGAAAACCTCTTATTTCCCAAGTGCCACGATTGATGGTGCGGTTGGGTTACCCGTATCCGTATTGATGAGAATCCCGTGGTAAGGGAACATGATCTCTGCTTCGACAAGAGGTGCCAAGGAAACCGCCTCGCAATATGTGTTGTGGCTGGTTGTGGGAAAACGGTTCGAATAATGACTCGAGCATAGTGTCATGTCATGTTATCTGAAGTGGTCAGCATATTACATTTGTGGAATATCATTCTCTCTATGGTGGTATGTGAGAATCATCTTGCAAGGCCGGACATGGCTTAAGTGTTCGAGGTTTACTTTGGAGTATCCGGAGATGGAACCTGCCTTGCAATGCAGAAGACAATCTATGCACCGGACTCATCGTCATTGAAGCCTGGTTCAGGGGCTACTGAGGGGGTCCTGGATTAGGGGGTATCCGGACAGCCGGACTATATACTTTGGCCGGACTGTTGGACCGTGAAGATACACGACTCAAGACTTCGTTCCGTGTCCGGATGGGACTCTCCTTTGCGTGGAAGACAAGCTTCGCCATCCGGATATTAGATCTCCTTCTTTGTAACCGACTCTGTGTAAACCCTAGCCCCCTTCGCTGTCTATATAAACCGGAGGGTTTGGTCCGTATAGGGACAATCATAATCATCATAGGCTAGCTTATAGGGTTTAGCCTCTACGATCTCGTGGTAAATCAACTCTTGTAATACTCATATCATCAATATCAATCAAGTAGGAAGTAGGGTTTTACCTCCATCGAGAGGGCCCGAACCTGGGTAAAACATCGTGTCCCTTGCCTCCTGTTACCATCAGCCTTAAACGCATAGATTGGGACCCCCTACCCGAGATACGCCGGTTTTGACACCGACAGCGTTATTGTAGCGGTGTCATGGGTAGGAGCGCCCGTAGTCATGCCCCGCGGATGTGGCCATATCGATGAACCTCGTTAACAAATCTCGTTGTCGTGCTTGTGTGATTGCTTGGTCCTCGATAGATTGACGGTAGCTTCGGATTTATTCTAGCACCTTCTCATCTTCAAGCTGGTGAGTCCCACGAACATGAAGGTGACCGTCGTCACGGTTAAGAGCATTGAGTGGTGGCCCACTAAGTGTCACACCACAAAGTATTTGACATGGATGCTGAGGGTGCTTACACTACTACTGGATGCCGCTAACACAACACTACGATCAGAGACCCTTTGAGAAACTGTGTGCGATGCAATAATCGCAAACAGTGGTGTCAGAGAACCGTCAAAAATGCCTAAAACGTTTTCAATGACGGAGGCATCAAACACGGTTTAAATTTTAGTTGTGTGTGCGATGCAGGGCATACGGTTCAGTTCAATTAACTGTTTGTGATGAGGAAGAACAAAAGAAACAGGCAGCCAGATATAGACGTGTGCGATACACAGCATATGGTTCACTCAGATGAACTGTTTGTGATGAGAAGGAACAATAGAAATGGACAGCTAGACAAAGGTGTGTGCGATTGAGGGCATATGCTTCAGAAGGATTAACTGTTTGTGATTAGCTAACAGAACAGAAACGGTAAGCTAGATTAAAGGTGTGTGCGATTGATGGCATACACTTCACACGGATGAATTGTTTGTGATTAGCCACATCAAACAGAAACAGTTAGGCAGATCAACGTGTGTGCGCTAGATGGGCACACATTCTAATTAAAAGAAGCATGTGCGATGGTAATAACGAGCTTGCACGGCTCTTGGAACAAGACGTGTGCTGACATTGCCGATTGCGGGGCACCAAACGCCACGTACGCAGCCGAGAAAGCATGCCCACGTTACGCCGTCCGGGAATACTGCCGCACTTAGAAATTATAGAACCGTCAATAAATTTTGAGCCTGCGTCCCGTCACCTTCCAAATTGCAAACCTGTTCTCGCCGATCCAAACCTAAACGGTTTCCCACTTAGGAGCGTATTAATACTCGGTTATAAATATTGTACTATGCCAAGATGACTGCACATTCGTTCCTCACCTCCTCATCCACAAAAGCAAAGAAGTTATTCAGCATCAATCTCTTGCGTCTGCCATGGCCAGATTGAGTTCTTGGTCGAGAGATTACCACCACGAAGAGGCGAGTATGGAAGCGAAAGCACGAGAGATGTCCCGCTTAGCCGCGAAAGCAGCTGACATGTCTCGCCGTGCCGCGGAAGCAGCACGTAGGTCTCGCCACGCCGCCGAAGTAGCACGGAGGTCCCGCTGCACCGTCGATGCATCAGACAAATCCGATCGCGCCACGGAAGCAGCAGAGATATCCTGCCGCACCGCGAATGCAGCAGAGATGTCCTGCCGCGACTGCAGCAGAGATGTCCTCCCGTGCCGCGGCGTCCTGGGAAAATCTCTCGTGGGTAGGCGAGGACTCTTACAGGCGCATGCATTCGATCGTCCATAGCCAGATGGATCAGATCTCCGGCTGGATGAAGCTGCAGGATGAGTTGAATGTCTCGTTTGAACAACTCTGGGCCGACCGTGACCTACTGAGGGTGAAGATCGCTGGAAGGGTGGAGCAGGTGGAGGAGACCGCTGCCTTGTTGAAGAGGACATGTGTCATCGTCAAGAAACTTGTGGACGCGACTGCCATGCTCCTCATCGAGCGCGAAAGGCTGATGGAGGAATCCACGGTTGCTTCCGAGCAGCGTATTAAGGACATGAAACTGATGAAAGAGATCATCGCCGCTCGCAGCGAGAACTAGTCTCCGTGACCTGCAGTGCATCAAGAAAGTAGAGATTAGTGAGGCAGATCGTTGTATGCGTCTTCCTTCTTCTTTTGCCCGTGTGTATTTCGGGCGTAGCTGCATGTGGCTTTTTTAGTTATCTTCCTAGATATGCAAGACAATTATTATCCACTGTCATCATCCTTATATTCATCATGCTTGCTATAAGTCGCAGTCAATGCTATATAGGTCCGTCAGATCTTACATCAAGATCCGTGCAAAACTATTTTCAGATTTTCACTTTTCTCTCTTAAATCTCAGTCCAGTGAGACATAGCCACGCCGTGAAACAGGGGCTCGGGTGTGATACGTCTCCAACATATCTATAATTTTTTTATTGTTCCATGCTATTATATTATCTGTTCTGGATGTTTAATGGGCTTTACTATGCACTTTTATATTATTTTTGGGACTAACCTATTAACAGAAGGCCTGGTACAAATTGCTATTTTTTGCCTATTCCAGTGTTTCGCAGAAAAGGAATATCAAACAGAATCCAAATGGAAAGAAACCTTCGGGAGGGTGATTTTTGGAACAAACATGATCCAGGAGACTTGGAGCGGACGTCAAGAAAGAAGTGAGGAGGCCACGAGGCAGGGAGGCGCGCCTACCCCCCTGGGCGCGACCCCCACCCTCGTGGGCCCCTCGCAGCTCCACCGACCTACTTTTTCCTCCTATATATACCCATATACCCCGAAACATCTAGGAGCACAATAGATCGGGAGTTCCGCCGCCGCAAGCCTCTACAGCCACCAAAAACCAATCGGGACCCTGTTCCGGCACCCTGCCGGAGGGGGGATCCCTCACCGGTGGCCATCTTCATCATCCTGGCGCTTTCCATGACAAGGAGGGAGTAGTTCACCCTCGGGGCTGAGGGCATGTACCAGTAGCTATGTGTTTGATCTCTCTCTCTCTCTCTCTCTCTCTCTTGTTCTTGATTTGGCACGATCTTGATGTATCACGAGCTTTGCTATGATAGTTGGATCTTATGATGTTTCTCCCCCTCTACTCTCTTGTAATGGATTGAGTTTTTCCTTTGAAGTTATCTTATCAAATTGAGTCTTTAAGGATATGAGAACACTTGATGTATGTCTTGCATGTGCATATCTATGGTGACAATGGGATATTCACGTGATCTACTTGATGTACGTTTTGGTGATCAACTTGCGCGTTCAGTGACCTTGTGAACTTATGCATAGGGGTTGGCATACGTTTTCGTCTTGACTCTCCGGTAGAAACTTTGGGGCACTCTTTCAAGTACTTTGTGTTGGTTGAATAGATGAATCTGAGATTGTGTGATGCATATCGTATAATCATGCCCACGGATACTTGAGGTGACATTGGAGTATCTAGGTGACATTATGGTTTTGGTTGATTTGTCTCTTAAGGTGTTATTCTATTATGAACTCTATGATAGATCGAACGGAAACAGTATCTTCGTGTTATTTTACTACAGACTCTTGAATAGATCGATCAGAAAGGATAACTTTGAGGTGGTTTCGTACCCTACAATAATCTCTTCGTTTGTTCTCTACTATTAGTGACTTTAGAGTGACTCTTTGTTTAATGTTGAGGATAGTTATATGATCCAATTATGTTATTATTGTTGAGAGAACTTGCACTAGTGAAAGTACTAGGCCTTGTTTCCTAGCATTGCGATAACGTTTACGCTCACTTTTACCTCTTGCTACCTTGCTGTTTTTATATTTTCGGATTACAAAAACCTATATCTACCATCCATATTGCACTTGTATCACCATCTCTTCGCCGAACTAGTGCACATATACAATTTGCCATTGTATTGGGTGTGTTGGGGACACAAGAGACTCTTTTTTATTTGGTTGCAGGGTTGCTTGAGAGATACCATCTTCATCCTACGCCTACCACGGATTGATAAACCTTAGGTCATCCACTTGAGGGAAATTTTCTACTGTCCTACAAACCTCTGCACTTGGAGGCCCAACAACGTCTACAAGAAGAAGGTTGTGTAGTAGGCATCAAGCTCTTTTCTGGCGCCGTTGCTGGGGAGGTGAGTGCTTGAAGGTATATCTTTAGATCTTGCAATCGTATTTTAGTTTCTTGTTTTTATCATTAGTTTAGTCTATAAAATAAAACTACAAAAAATGGAATTGAGGGTGCCTCATATGCTTCATCTTTTTAATGTCCTCCGTGAAAATAAGGATTCCGATAATTGTGCTCAATTGCTAGAGGAAGAATGCATTAAAATGTTTGGTACTGAATCTTTGAATGATGAGCATGATTGCAATGTTGTTAGTATCAATTCTGTGAATACCCATGATGCTAATGATATGCAAAGCCACAAGCTTCGGGATGCTATGTTTGATGAAGATGATATTTTTTGTCCCCCAAGTTTTGATGAGCAAATTTACATTGATGATAGTATGCCTCCTATTTATGATGATTATATTGATGAAAGTGGGTTTGGAAGAGTGTCAACTTTAGGAAGTAATGATCCCACTATTTTGGAGGGTGTTGAATCTTATTGTGATAATTATGAAAGTGGATTTGGAGAGGTCATGACTTTATTTAGTGATGAATCCACTATTTCGGAAGAGGTTTCAATTGATTATGAGAACAAAGTTGCTATCTATGATGAATATTGGGATGACATATATGCTATAAATAATAAGGATAATCATGAAACTTGTCATCACGATTTTAGTTTTTCAATTGGATTATGCCTCACATGATAGTTATTTTGTTGATTTTGCTCCCACTACTATTTATGAGGAGAAATTTGTTTATGTGGAGAGTAATAAAATTTCTATGCTTGTAGATCATGAAAAGAATGCTTTCTGTGATGATTATATTGTTGAATTCATTCATGATGCTATGAGGGAGGATTATATGCTTCTAGGAGTTGCAATGATATCAAGTTTCCTCTCTATGTGCTTAAAGATTTAAATTTATGCTTGTTTTGCCTTCCTATGCTAGTTGATTATTGTTCCCATAAGTTGTTTGCTCACAAAATCCATATGCATAGGAAGTGGGTTAAACTTAAATGTGTTATTCATATTCTTCATGATGCTCTCTTTATGTTTCAATTCTTATCTTTTATGTGAGCATCATTGAAATCATCATGCCTAGCTAGGGGCGTTAAACGATAGCGCTTGTTGGGAGGCAACCCAATTTTATTTTTGTCCTTGATTTTTGCTACTGTTTAGTAATAAATAATTCATCTAGCCTCTGTTTAGATGTGGTTTTATGTCTAAATTAGTGTTTGTGCCAAGTATAACCTTTGGGAAGACTTGGGTGAAGTCTTTATGATCTTGCTGTAAAAAAACAGAAACTTTAGGGCTCACGAGATTAGCTGCCATTTTTTACTGTAGAGTGATTTTAGGTTTATTATTTTTGCATATGATTAATAGACAAATTCCTCAGTTCCACCAATTTATTTCAGAATTTTTGGAGTTACCGAAGTTTTCGAGTGATACAGATTACTACAGACTGTTCTGTTTTTCACAGATTCTGTTTTCTGTGTTGTTTGCTTATTTTTGATGAATCTATGAGTAGTATCGGAGGATATGAACCATGGAAAAGATGGAATACAGTAGATATTACACCAATATGAATTTTTAATGAGTTCACAACATTACCTAAGTGGTGGTTTATTTTCTTATACTAACGGAGCTTAAAAGTTTTCTCTTGAGTTTTGTGTTGTGAAGTTTTCAAGTTTTGTGTAAAGATTCGATGGACTATGGAACAAGGAGTGGAAAGAGCCTAAGCTTGGGTATTACCAAGTCATCCAAGGTAATATTCAAGAACAACCAAGAGTCTAAGCTTGGGGATGCCCCGGATGGCATCCCCTCTTTCGTCTTCGTTCATCGGTAACTTTACTTGGAGATATATTTTTATTCACCACATGATATGTATTTTGCTTGGAGCGTCATTTTCTTTTGTTAGTAATTGCTTTATGTTATTTATAATAATATTTTTCATCTATATTTTCAATAAACATGTCAAAGATAGCCTTTACCATGCTTATTTTGCAAGTATACATGTTGCTGTTTCAAAACAGAAAGTTTACCGCTGTTGCAAAAATTCCCTAGAAAAGTTAGAAAATGATAAAATGTTGAAATTTTTTGCATACTGAGCTCTGATAAATCTTCTACAGTGTGGTAGACTTTCATAATTTTTTGGAGTTAGGGAAGTATGATGAATCTTGCATTCTTTACAGACTGTACTGTTTTCGTAGATTGCTGTTATGTTTGCGTATGTTTGCTTGTTTAAGGATTCTATTTGAGGATAAGAGTATTAAATATGCAGAGACATTTAGTATGCAATGTTGAATAATAATTTTTGTGATTTGTTACAGTTGAAAATGATAAGGTTTTTGCATTGGTTTATACTAACTTATCTCATGAGTTCTTGTTGAGTTTGGTGTGGATGAAGCTTTAGAGATTTAGGAAACCGAGATATAAAAGGAATTAAGCAGACACAAAAGCTCAAGCTTGGGAATGCCCAAGGCACCCCAAGATAATATTTCAAGAAGTCTCAAGCATCCAAGCTTGGGATGCCCCAGTAGGCATCCCACCTTTCTTCTTCAACAATTATCGGTTAGTATCGGTTGAACCTAAGTTTTTGCTTCTTCACATGATGTGTGCTATCCTTGAAATGTCATTTTGTTTTGTTTTGCTAGCTGCTTGAATAAAATACCAAGATCTGAAATTCTTAAATGTTAGAGAGTCTTCACATAGTTGCACAATTATTCGACTACTCATTGATCTTCACTTATATCTTTTGGAGTAGTTTGTCATTTGCTCTAGTGCTTCACTTATATCTTTTTAGAGCACGGCGGTAGTTTTATTTTGAATAAATAGATGAACTCTCATGCTTCATTTATATTAGTTTGAGAGTCTTTTAGAACAGTATGGTAATTTGCTTAGGTTATGAATTTAGTCCTAATATGATAGGCATCCAAGATAGGTATAATAAGAACTATCATATAAAGTGCATTGAATACTATGAGAAGTTTGATACTTTATGATTGTTTTGAGATATGAAGATGGTAATATTAGAGTCGTGCTAGTTGAGTAGTTGTGAATTTGAGAAATACATGTGTTGAGGTTTGTGATTCCCGTAGCATGCACGTATGGTGAACAGTTATGTGATGAAGTTGGAGCAAGATTTATTTATTGATTGTCTTCCTAATGTGTGGAGGTCGGTATCACGCGATGGTTAACTCCTACCAACCCATCCCCTAGGGGCATGCGTGTAGTACTTTGTTTTCATAACTAATAGATTTTTGCAATAAGTATGTGAGTTCTTTATGCCTAATGTTGACTTCATGGATTATACACACTCTCACCCTTCCACCATTGCTAGCCTCTCTTGTGCCGCGCAACTTTCGCCGGTACCATACACCCACCATATACCTTCCTCAATACAGCCACCATACCTACCTGTTATGGCATTTCCATAGCCATTTCGAGATATATTGCCATGCAAATTTCCACCATTCCTTTTATTATGACACGCTCCATCATTCTCATATTGCTTTGCATGATCATGTAGTTGACATTGTATTTGTGGCATAGCCACCTTTATAATTCTTTCATACATGTCACTCTTGATTCATTACACATCCCAGTACACTGCTGGAGGCATGAGGCATTCATATAGAGTCGTATTTTTCCTAAGTATTGAGTTGTAATCTTGAGTTGTAAGTAAATAAAAGTGTGATGATCTTCATTATTAGAGCATTGTCCCATGTGAGGAAAGGATGATGGAAGCAATGATTCCCTCACAAGTTGGGATGAGTCTCCGGACTTTATGAAAAATAAAAGAGGCCAAAGAAGCCCAAATAAAAAAAGAGGCAACACAAGCCCACCAAAAAAATGAGAGAAAAATAGAGAAGGGACAATGTTACTATCCTTTTACCACACTTGTGCTTCAAAGTAGCACCATGATCTTCATGATTGAGAGTCTCCTATGTTTTCACCTTCATATGCTAGTGGGAATTTTTCATTATAGAACTTGGCTTCTATATTCCAATGATGGGCTTCCTCAAATTGCCCTAGGTCTTCGTGAGCAAGCAAGTTGGATGCACACCCACTTAGTTTCTTTTTGAGCTTTCATACACTTATAGCTCTAGTGCATCTGTTGCATGGCAATCCCTACTTACTCACATTGATATCTATTGATGGGCATCTCCATAGCCCGTTGATACGCCTAGTTGAGGTGAGACTATGTTCCTCCTTTTTGTCTTCTCCACAACCACCATATTCGGTTCCACCTATAGTGTTATGTCCATAGCTCACGCTCATGTATTGTGTGAAAGTTGAAAAAGTTTGAGAATACTAAAGTATGAAACAATTGCTTGGCTAAAACCAGGGTTGTGCATGATTTAAATATTTTGTGTGATGAAGATAGAGCATAGCCAGACTATATGATTTTGTAGGGATCACTTTCTTTGGCCATGTTATTTTGAGAAGACATAATTACTTTGTTAGTATGCTTGAAGTAATTTTTTTATGTCAATATTAAACTTTTGTCTTGAATATTTCGGATCTGAACATTCATGCCACAATAAAGAAAATTACATTGATAACTATGTTAGGTAGCATTCCACATCAAAAATTCTATTTTTATCATATACCTACTCGAGGACGAGCGGGAATTAAGCTTGGGGATGCTTCATACATCTCCAACTTACCTATAATTTTTTATTGTTTCATGCTATTATATAATCTGTTTTGGATGTTTAATGGGCTTTACTATGCACTTTTATATTATTTTTGGGACTAACCTATTAACCGACGGCCCAGTGCAAATTGTTGTTTTTTGCCTATTTCAGTGTTTCGCAGAAAAGGAATATCAAATGGAATCCAAACAAAATGAATCCTTCGGGAGAGTGATTTTTGGAACAAACGTGATCTAGGAGACTTGGAATGGACGTCAAAAAAGAAGCGAGGAGGCCACGAGGCAGGGAGGCGTGCCTGCCCCCTTGGGCGTGCCCCCCACCCTCATTTTTTGAGAGAAAGACTGTAAAAAACCCTATAGTATAATTGTTGCAACAAACCCAAATTGCAAGTACCGTGCCTTGAACCTGGGTGGGTGGAAAGGCATCAGCCCCTTCCCACCACTAGGCTATGCCTTAGTCTGCTCCCCCCACCCTCGTGGGCCCCTCACAGCTCCACCGACCTACTTCTTCCTCCTATATATACCCATATACCCCGAAAACATCCAGGAGCACAATAGATCGGGAGTTCCGCCGCCGCAAGCCTCTGTAGCCACCAAAAACCGATCGGGACCCTGTTCCGGCACCCTGCCGGAGGGGGGATCCCTCACCGTTGGTCATCTTCATCATCCTGGCACTCTCCATGAGGAGGAGGGAGTAGTTCACCCTCGGGGCTGAGGGTATGTACCAGTAGCTATGTGTTTGATCTCTTTGTCTCGTGTTCTCGATTTGGCACGATCTTGATGTATCGCAAGCTTTGCTATTATAGTTGGATCTTATGATGTTTCTCCCCCTCTACTCTCTTGTAATGGATTGAGTTTTCCCTTTGAAGTTATCTTATCGGATTGAGTCTTTAAGGATTTGAGAACACTTGATGTATGTCTTGCATGTTCTTATCTGTAATGACAATGGGATATTCACGTGATCTACTTGATGTACGTTTTGGTGATCAACCTGAGGGTTCGTGACCTTATGAACTTATGCATAGGGGTTGGCACACGTTTTTGTCTTGACTCTCCGGTAGAAACTTTGGGCACTCCTTGAAGTACTTTGTGTTGGTTGAATAGATGAATCTGAGATTGTGTGATGCATATCATATAATCATGCCCACGGATACTTGAGGTGACATTAGAGTATCTAGGTGACATTAGGGTCTTGGTTGATTTGTGTCTGAAGGTGTTATTCTAGTACGAACTCTATGATAGATCGAACAGAAAGAATAGCTTCGTGTTATTTTACTACGGACTCTTGAATAGATCGATCAGAAAGGATAACTTTCGGTGGTTCCTACCCTACAATAATCTCTTCGTTTGTTCTCCGCTATTCGTGACTTTGGAGTGACTCTTTGTTTCATGTTGAGGGATAGTTATATGATCCAATTATGTTATTATTGTTGAGAGAACTTGCACTAGTGAATGTATGAATCCTAGGCCTTGTTTCCTAGCATTGCAATACCGTTTACGCTCACTTTTACCACTTACTACCTTGTTGTTTTTATATTTTTAGATTACAAAAACCTATATCTACCATCCATATTGCACTTGTATCACCATGCCTTTGCCGAACTAGTGCACCTATACAATTTGCCATTGTATTGAGTGTGTTGGGGACACAAGAGACTCTTTGTTATTTGGTTGCAGGGTTGCTTGAGAGAGACCATCTTCATCCTACGCCTCCCACGGATTCATAAACCTTAGGTCATCAACTGCTACTGTCCTACAAACCTCTGCACTTGGAGGCCCAACAACGTAACCAAGAATAAGGTTGCGTAATAGACATCAAGGCGTCATTATTGGAGACGTTGGGAGGGAGGTGCACGGAGGATAGAGGTCAAAGGGCTCTCATCCCGATGAGCACGCGCAGGGGTTTGATTGCACGCCTCCCGTACTCAAATAGCTAACCGGCACGGCACCTCCTAGCCAATAAAAAAGGGACGCGTGGCGGCACATAATTGGTAAGTAGAACGCCCATGGTTTCAATAATAGTTGTGTTTCCGATTTGTAATATGACAAAACTTGTTCCAAAATGACTTTGTTGATTTTTAATGTGTGCGCCTTCGTAAATCGGACAGAAAAATTACCACTGCATGTTGGTGCCAATGTCATGACACCATGCCAAGTTTCATGATTTTCAGGCGTGTTTTGGATTTACAGGAATTAAAAAAAGACGTTTCTCAATCTTTTCGATCGAGCCACGATGCCCAGATGTTTCAATTTCATTCTCATTTCTTGCATGGGACCTAGAAATTAACCCAAGGACACACATGTGATTTTTCAACCAACTTTGGTGCACTGGAGCATGTGCTTGTAGTTCAAATCTGAATTATGCACATTAAATGCCCGGAAATTCAATTAATGTACAAAAATGGCCAAACGAACCCGGAATAATTCCAAAATTTAGCACGATACTTCTATTTGGTCTAATCTACCTGTGTAAACAAATTAAGGCGGGAGAAGGTAGTACGTGTATGTATGTCGTTTCACACACGGAGGCGACACGTTCCCTCTCGGAACCACGAGCCTTCTTGAGAGAACCTCCGGTTTGCAAGCGGCTTATACCAAAGCTTTTCCCAATTCGGACAAAAAATTACCGCAGCATGTTGGTGTCATGTCATGACACCATGCCAAGTTTCATGATTTTCGGGCGTGTTTTGGATTTACATGAATTAAAAAAACTAGTTTCTCATTCTTTCCGTCAAGCCACGAAGCCCAGATGTTTGAATTTCATTCCCATTTCTTGCATGCGACATAGAAATTCATCCAAGGACACACATGTGATTTTTCAACCAACTTTGGTGCACTGGAGCATGTGCTTGTAGTTCAAATTTGAATTATGCACATTAAATGCCCAGAAATTCAAATAATGTATGAAAAAGGCCAAACAAACCCGAAATTAATGTATACAAAAATGAAATGCATGCTTGGAAAACAAGACGCCTGGCGTAGTGCCATGGCTTGGCGTCACCATGCCCTAGTAAAAATTGGAGAATGTTTTGCTTATGTCGTCATGCACGCCTTTCATAAATCAAACCATCACCGCGAAAGTTCCATGGCTTCGAGGGGGAAATCACCAAGATTGAAGAGGAATCCAAATTTCCTTTGTCCTTTGTCCATGAGTTTTTTCTACGATAAACATACACCCTACAAATCACCATGTTCAAATTTGACACATTCCCGTGTTCATTTACCATATTTAGGGGATTATTTGCATTCTCTAGCCATTAATGCACATAATTCAAATTCAAACAATCGGTGCATGAAAAGGTGCACAAGAACGGTCTGGAAGACCATCCCCGCGCCATTTAGTGAATTCTCATGCCTTTTACAAGGACTGGACAGATATTTTGAGGAAATGTGTGGCAATAGTCAACCATAAACGCATCATTTACTTGGTAACAACTATACAAAATATTAAATAAATGCTTGAAAAACATGACGCCTAGCGTGGGGTGCCATGGTATGGCCTCACAATGCCCTGGTAAAAATTTGAGAATGTTATCCTTATGTCGTCATGCACGCCTTTCATAAATCAAACCATCACCGAGAAAGTTCCATGGTTTCGAGGGGGAAATGACCAAGATTGAAGGGGATCCAAATTTCCTTTGTCCTTTTTCCATGAGTTTTTTTCTACGATGAACATACACCCTACAAATCACCACGTTCAAATTTGACACTTTTCCGTGTTCATTTACCATATTTAGGGGATTATTTGCATTCTCTAGGCATTAATACACATAATTCAAATTCAAACAATCGGTGCATGAAAAGGTGCACAAGTACGGTCTAGCACTACTAGGGAAAAGGCTAGCAGCAGTGCGGGTTTTAGATGTATCAGTAGCGCGGGGATAGGCGCTACTAATAAGGCGCTACAGCTAACACATAGTAGTAGCACGTGCTCACCGGCGCTACTGCTACACAAGTGTAGCAGCAATATTGTTATGAAGCTTCATCTGCTAGTAGCTCTAGCGCTTTGCTGACGACGCTTCTGCTATCATGGCGCTGCTGCTAACTTTTATACACTCGCTACTTCTAATTTAAGTAGTTTTTTGTTTTTTCGGCATATTTGTTTTGTATTTGAACAAGCTTTATAGAAGAATCTTTAGCACATAGGAATGTCATCGTGATACACATATAATGCCTGCGAGACCACAAATGTAATCATAGCATGTACATACAAATAGTCTCATCATAATCATCATCCAACACAGTGGTATCTTCACATCATCTCGAAAATAGCGATACATGCAAGTCTCGAATACTTGCAACTACAACAACGTCATCCATCTAAACAAAGGTATATGCAAGAAGCGCTATCACTATGAGTGAGAGCAAAACTATGCAGTACATGAGGTGGCGGTTACGAGTCCTCTCTCGCGCTAGCGTGAACCTCAAGTAACTAGCTTCTCCTTCTTGTCTGCTTAAGCCTTTATGGCTGGCGCCCGTGAACCCATTCACTTGCGCCTGACACTCATGCCACTCGTTGTACACCCCCGGAACCTTCCCTTTGTACACGACATAGCAATTCCATCTCGCCATCAAGAAACTAGGTACCTGTTAGAGATGCATGTTCATGAAGAGGATGTACAATCATATATATGCAACAAAATATACTAGAGCAACACCGAAAAAGAAAGGGTTATCAACTAGATGCAACATACAATACGCAAATTAATTAACTAGAGGTACGCAGGTCATCGTACGGAAACTAACAAAGTAGCGTTACGCAAGTTCGGCAGGGACCGTGGACATCACAAAGTTTCATCACTACAAAAAGTATACAAGTTCAACCGAAACATATCATCATCATCGGCATCATAAATCACTAGAAGTTCCATCCTTACATATCATCGAGGATGAACCTGATGTCTACTACACAACCTTCTTCTTGTAGACGTTGTTGGGCCTGCAAGTGCACAGGTTTGTAGGACAGTAGCAAATTTCCGTCAAGTGGATGACCTAAGGTTTATCAATCCGTAGGAGGCGTAGGAGGAAGATGGTCTCTCTCAAACAACCCTGCAACCAAATAACAAAAAGTCTCTTGTGTCCCCAACACACCCAATACAATGGTAAATTGTATAAGTGCACTAGTTTGGCAAAGAGATGAAGATGCAAGTGCAAAATAGATAGTAGATATAGGTTTTTGTAATCTGAAATAATAAAAACAGCAAGGTAACAAGTGGTAAAAGTCAGCGTAAACAGTATTGCAATGACAGGAAACAAGGCCTAGGGTTCATACTTTCACTAGTGTAAGTTCTCTCTACAATAATAACATAGATAGAAGATATGAAAAGCCCTCAACATGCAACAAAGAGTCACTCCAAAGCCACTAATAGCGGAGAACAAACGTAGAGATTATGGTTGGGTACGAAACCACCACAAAGCTATTCTTTCGGATCGATCTATAAAAGAGTTTGTACTAGAATAACACCTTAAGATACAAATCAACCAAAACCCTAATGTCACCTAGATACTCCATTGTCACCTCAAGTATCCGTGGGCATGATTATACGATATGCATCACACAATCTCAGATTCATCCAACCAACAAAAAAGTACTTCAAAGAGTGCCCCAAAGTTTCTACCGGAGAGTCAAGAACGTGTGCCAACCCCTATGCATAGGTTCCCAAGTGTCACGAAACCCGCAAGTTGATCACCAAAACATACATCAAGTGGATCAATAGAATAACCCATTGTCACCACGGTTATCCCACGCAAGACATACATCAAGTGTTCATAAAAGACTCGATCCAATAAGATAACTTCAAAAGGGGAAACTCAATTCATCACAAGAGAGTAGAGGGGGAGAAACATCATAAGATCCAACTACAATAGCAAAGCTCGGGATACATCAAGATCATGCCATAGATGGAACACGAGAGAGAACACGAGAGAGAGAGAGATCAAACACATAGCTACTGGTACACACCCTCAGCCTCGAGGGTGAACTACTCCCTCCTCGTCATGGATAGCGCCGGGATGATGAAGATGGCCTCCAGTGATGGGATCCCCTCTTGCAGGGTGCCGGAACAGGGTCCTGGTTGATTTTTGGTGGCTACAGAGGCTTGCAGCGGCGGAACTCCCGATCTATCTTCTGTTCTGGAAGTTTTGGGGTACGTAGGTATATATGGGTGCATGGGGTACGTCGGTGGACCTCCGGGCTGCTCACGAGGTAGGGGGCGCGCCCAGGGGGGTAGGGCGCGCCCTCCACCCTTGTGGGCAGCTCGGGACTCCCCTGGCGTGCACTCCAAGCCCATCAGGTTGGTTTCCTTCCCAAATTAACTTCTCCTGTTGATTTCGTTCCGTTTTGACTCCGTCTGATATTCCTTTTCCTCGAAACACTGAAATAGGCTTAAAACAGCAAATCTCGGCTGGGCCTCCGGTTAATAGGTTAGTCCCAAAAATAATATAAAAGTGGATAATAAAGCCCAATATTGCCTAAAACAGTAGATAAAGTAGCATGGAGCAATCAAAAATTATAGATACGTTGGAGACGTATCAAGCATCCCCAAGCTTAATTCCTGCTCGTCCTCGAGTAGGTAAATGATAAAAAAGAATTTTTGATGCGGAGTGATACTTTGGCTTAATTTCAATGTAAATCTCCTTAATCATGGTATGAATATTCAGATCCAAAAGATTCAAGATAAAAGTTCATATTGACATAAAAATAATAATACTTCAAGAATACTAATCAAAGCAATCATGTCTTCTCAAAATAACATGGCCAAAAAAAGTTCATCCCTACAAAATCATATTGTTAGGCTATGCTTCATTTTCGTCACATAAAGATGTTCCCAACTTCTATACCCCCGATGACAAGCCAAGCAATTGTTTCATACTCAAATAATCTCAATTCAACCTTCACACAATACATGAGCGCGAGCCATTTATATAGCACTATGGGTGGAATAGAATATGATGATGGGGATTGTGTGGAGAAGACAAAAAAAAGAAAGTCTCACATCAACTAGGCATATCAACGGGCTATGGAGAAGCCCATCAATAGATATCGATGTGAGTGAGTAGGGATTGCCATGCAACGGATGCACTAGAGCTATGAATGCTCAACAAAAGAAAACTAGTGGGTGTGCATCCAACTTGCTTGCTCATGAAAACTAGTGGGTGTGCATCCAATAGATATCGATTTGAGGAAGCCCGTCGTAGGAATATACAAGACAAGTTCTATAATAAAAAAATTCCCACTAGTATGAAAAGACAACTTATGAGACTCACTACATGAAGAACAAGGTTCTACTTTGAAGCACAATATATGAGACTCACTACATGAGGAACAAGGTGCTACTTTGAAGCACAAGTGTGGTAAAAGGATAGTAACATTGCCCCTTCTCTCTTTTTCTCTCATTTTTTTGGGCCTTCTTTTTTTTATTGGCCTTCCTCTTTTTTTGGGCCTTCTCTTTTTTTCGTCCGGAGTCTCATCCCGACTTGTCGGGGAATCATAGTCTCCATCATCCTTTTCCTCACTAGGGCAATGCTCTAATAATGATGATCATCACACTTTTATTTTTCTTACAACTCGATATCTATAACAAAGATATGACTCTATAAGAATGCCTCCGGCGGTGTACTGGGATGGTGCAATGAATCAAGAGTGACATGTATGAAAAATAATGCATGGTGGCTTTGCCACAAATATGATGTCAACTACTTGATCATGCAATGGCAATATGACAAAAGTAAAGTATGTCATGATGAACGGAACGGTGGAAAGTTGCATGGCAATATATCTCGGAATGGCTATGGAAATGCCATGATAGGTAGGTATGGTGGCTGTTTTGAGGAAGATAAAAGGAGGTTTATGTGTGATAGAGCGTATCGTATCACGGGGTTTGGATGCACCGGCGAAGTTTGCACCAACTCTCAAGGTGAGAAAGGGCAATGCACGGTACCGAAGAGGCTAGCAAAGGTGGAAAGGTGAGAGTGCGTATAATCCATGGACTCAACATTAGTCAAAAGAACTGATATACTTATTGCGAAAATTTAGAAGTCATCAAAAATTCAAGTACTACGTGCACGCTCCTAGGGGGATAGATTGGTAGGAAAAGACCATCGCTCGTCCCCGGCCGCCACTCATAAGGATGCACAAGCCAGGTACACTTCATGTTTAAAATTTGTTACACAACCATAACCATACGTGCATGCTACGGGACTTGCAAACTTCAACACAAGCATTTCTCAAATTGACAATTACCCAGCTAGCACGAATTTTATATTATCACCTCCATATCTCAAAACAATTATCAAGCATCAAACTTATCTTAGTATTCAACACACTCATAAGAAAGTTACACATATCTTGAATACCAAGTATATTAACATTAAGCAAATTACCATGCTATTAACGACTCTCAAAATAATCTAAGTGAAGCATGAGAGATCAAGTTTATTTAAAACAAATCCACCACCATGCTCTAAAAGATCTAAGTGAAGCACTAGAGCAAAACTTATCACGCTCAAAAGATATAAGTGAAGCACATAGAGTATTCTAGCAAATTCCAATTCATGTATGGCTCTCTCTCATTAAAGAACTTCAGATCTTGATACTTTATTCAGACAGCAAGCAAAGATAAAGAAAACTATATTGCAAGGATAGCACAACTCATGTGAAGAAGCAAAAACTTAGGCTCAACCGATACTAACCGATAGTTGTTCAAGGAGAAAGGTGGGATGCCTACCGGGGCATCCCCAAGCTTAGATGCTTGAGACTTCATGAAATATTATCTTGGGGTGCCTTGGGCATCCCCAAGCTTGAACTTTTTTGTCTCCTTAATTCCTCTCATATCATGGTTTCTCTTTTTATCAAAAGCTTCATTCACAACAATCTCAACAAGAACTCGTGAGATAGGTTAGTATAAACCAATGCAAAACCTTATCATATTATACTGTAGAAAATCACTTAAATTATTATTCAACATTGCATACTAAATGCCTCTATATATTTAATACTCCTTTCCTCAAATAGAATCATTAAACAAGCAAACATACGCAAACAATGCAACCATAACAGCAATCTGCCAAAACAGTACAGTCCGTAAAGAATGCAAGAGTATCAATACTTCCCTGACTCCAAAAATTATGAACTAAAATTCCCGTTGTAATAAATTTATCAGATATTTATATGCAAAAATATTAAACGTTAGACCATGCTCTGAATTTTGTAGGGAATTTTTGCAACAGCGGTAAACTTTCTGTTTTCAAACAGCAACATGCAAACTAGCAAAATAAGCATGGCAAAGGCTATCCTTGACTTTTTTATTGAAACTAAAGATGCAAAACATTATTCTAACTAAAAGCAAGAAAAAAACTAACAAAATAAATTGACGCTCCAAGCAAAACACATATCATGTGGCGAATAAAAATATAGCTCCAAGTAAAGTTATCCATGAACGAAGACGAAAGAGGGGATGCCTTCCGGGGCATCCCCAAGCTTAGTTGCTTGGTTGTCCTTGAATATTACCTTGGGGTGCCTTGGGCATCCCCAAGCGTAGGCTCTTTCCACTCCTTATTCCATTGTCCATCGAATCGTTACCCTAAACTTGAAAACTTCAACCACACAAAACTCAAAACAAAACTCGTAAGCTCCGTTAATATAAGAAAATAAAACCACCACTTAGGTACTGTAATGAACTCATTCTAAATTCATATTGGTGTAATATCTACTGTACTCCAACTTATCTATGTTTCATACCCTTCGATACTACTCATAGATTCATCAAAATAAGCAAACAGCACATAGAAAACAGAATCTGTCAAAAACAGAACAGTCTGTAGTAATCTGTATAAAACCTATACTTCTGGAACCCCAAAAATTATGAAATAAATTGCTGGACCTGAGAAATTTCTCTATTAATCATCTGCAAAAAGAATCAACCTAAAAGAACTTTCCAGTAAAAAAATGGCAGCTAATCTCATGAGCGCTAAAGTTTCTGTTTTTCACAGCAAGATCACATAAACTTCACCCAAGTCTTCCCAAAGGTTCTACTTGGCACTTTATTGAAACAAAAGCTATAAAACATGATTAATACAGTAGCATAATCATGTGGACACACAAAAACAGTAAGGGTAAATATTGGGTTGTCTCCCAACAAGCGTTGTTCTTTAATGCCTTTTAACTAGGCATGATAATGATAATGATGCTCACATAAAAGATAAGAATTGAAACATAACGGGAGCATCATGAAGCATATGACTAGCACATTTAAGTCTAACCCACTTCCTATGCATCGGGATTTTGTGAGCAAACAACTTATGAGAACAATAATCGACTAGCATAGGAAGGTAACACAAGCATAGATTTAAGAATTTAAGCACATAGAGAGGAAACTTGACATTATTGCAATTCCTACAAGCATATATTCCTCCCTCATAATAATGTTCGGTAGCATCATGAATGAATTCAACAATATAACCAGCACCTAAAGCATTCTTTTCATGATCTACTAGCATAGAAAATTTACTACTCTCCTCATAAGCAAACTTCTTCTTTATGGCATACGTATCATCACAATAATCATCATAAGTAGCAACTTCGTTCTCATCATAATCGATTGAAACCTCTCCCAAGATAGTGGAATCACTAAATAAAGTTGACACTCTTCCAAATCCACTTTCATATTCATCACAATAAGATTCAACATCCTCCAAAATAGTAGGATCACTACTTCCTAAAGTTGACTCTCTGCCGAACCCACTTTCATCAATATAATCATCATAGGTAGGAGGCATGCTATCATCATAAAAACTTTGCATATCAAAACTTGGGATGCTAAAAATATCATCTTCATTAAACATAGCATCCCCAAGCTTGGGACAAACACTAATTCCAGCAAATAAATTCTCAAATATTTCATCCCAATCAAACATAGCTTCCCCAAGCTTGGGCCCTTTCATAGCATAAGCATAATCATTCTCATCATTAAAAATATTGATAGCACCAATAGTATAGCAATTATCATCATCACAATGAGTAGTAGGAGCAACATCATTTGGGAGGGATACCTTTTTACCTTTGTTGCTCCTTCTTTTCTTTTTCTTCTTCACATTATGTGTAGGTTCAACTTTCCTCTTTGAGCTCCTTATTGATGAGATTGGTTGAATAGAAAGCTCCTCCTTGTTACCTGATTCATCATAAGAAATAATAGGAGGAGATTGGGAAGTCTCTTCCCTTTCATTAGTATTTTCATCATCTTCTATTTGCTTTCTTTTCTTTATGTAATTGGCAATATATGGATTATCAATGCAATAATACATATAAATCTTCTCTAGATCAAAATCAAGTAATCTATCAAGATTAAATTTTGGAGTACCCTCGGTTATACGTTTCATTTCTTCATAACTCAAAAGAAGGCTAAGTTCTTTATGATGCTCAAGGGTAATCAAATTATCACAATAGTTGGACACGACTTGATCATGAAACAAATAGCATTGGAGCTTTAAATGACCATGTTCATTGCAAAGTTCACAAGGGGCATGGAAAATATTGAATCTTTCAGCACATTCATCTAGCTCTTCTTGCACCAATTTGGTTTCTAAGTACTTATGCCTCTTGCAATATCTATCTTCCCTATTTGGTGTGTACTTACAAACCCAATGCACTCCACAAAAATTGACATGTTTATAGGAGACATTTTCATCATAACTAGTGCAATCATCATTAGCACCATGGATATTCAAAGAATTCGTACTAACAACATTGCAATCATGCTCATCATTCAAATATTTAGTGCCAAACAATTTAGAGATTTATTCTTCTAGAACTTGAGCACAATTATCCTTTCCATCAAACTCACGAAAGATATTAAAAAGGTGAAGCGTATGAGACAAACTCAACTCCATTTTTTTTGTAAATTTCTTTTATAAACTAGACTAGTGCTAAAACAAGAAACAAAAAGATTCAATTGCAAGATCTAAAGATATACCTACACTTACCTAGCCTCCCCGGCAACGGCGCCAGAAAAGATCTTGATGTCTACTACACAACCTTCTTCTTGTAGACGTTGTTGGGCCTGCAGGTGCACAGGTTTGTAGGACAGTAGCAAATTTCCTCAAGTGGATGACCTAAGGTTTATCAATCCGTAGGAGGCGTAGGAGGAAGATGGTCTCTCTCAAACAACCCTGCAACCAAATAACAAAAAGTCTCTTGTGTCCCCAACACACCCAATACAATGGTAAATTGTATAGGTGCACTAGTTTGTCAAAGAGATGAAGATACAAGTGCAAAATAGATAGTAGATATAGGTTTTTGTAATCTGAAATAATAAAAACAGCAAGGTAACAAGTGGTAAAAGTGAGCGTAAACGGTATTGCAATGACAGGAAACAAGGCCTAGGGTTCATACTTTCGCTAGTGTAAGTTCTCTCAACAATAATAACATAGATAGAACATATGACAAGCCCTCAACATGCAACAAAGAGTCACTCCAAAGCCAGTAATAGTGGAGAACAAACGTAGAGATTATGGTCGGGTACGAAACCACCACAAAGCTATTCTTTCGGATTGATCTATAAAAGAGTTCGTACTAGAATAACACCTTAAGATACAAATCAACCAAAACCCTAATGTCACCTAGATACTCCATTGTCACCTCAAGTATCCGTGGGCATGATTATACGATATGCATCACACAATCTCAGATTCATCCAACCAACATAAAATTACTTCAAAGAGTACCCCAAAGTTTCTACCGGAGAGTCAAGAACGTGTGCCAACCCCTATGCATAGGTTCCCAAGTGTCACGAAACCCGCAAGTTGATCACCAAAACATACATCAAGTGGATCAATAGAATAACCCATTGTCACCACGGTTATCCCACGCAAGACATACATCAAGTGTTCATAAAAGACTCGATCCAATAAGATAACTTCAAAAGGGGAAACTCAATTCATCACAAGAGAGTAGAGGGGAGAAACATCATAAGATCCAACTACAATAGCAAAGCTCGGGATACATCAAGAGCGTGCCATCGATGGAACACGAGAGAGAACACGAGAGAGAGATCAAACACATATAGCTCTTTGGAACATACCCTCAGCCCGAGGGTGAACTACTCCCTCCTCGTCATGGATAGCGTCGGGATGATGAAGATGGCCTCGGTGATGGGATCCCCCTCCGGCGAGTGCGGAACAGGTCCCGATTGGTTTTGGTGGCTCAGAGGCTTGCGGCGGCGAGAACTCCCGATCTATCTTACATGCTCGGAAGTTTTAGGGTGCGAGGTATATATGGGTGCAGGGGGTATGTCGGTGGACCTCCGGGTTGCTCACGAGGTAGGGGGCGCACCCAGGGGGTAGGGCGCGCCCTCCACCCTCGTGGGAAACCCGGGACTCCCCTGGCGTGCACTCCAAGCCCATCAGGTTGGTTTCCTTCCAAAATTAACTTCTCCAGTTGATTTCGTTCCGTTTTGACTCCATCTGATATTCCTTTTACTCGAAACACTGAAATAGGCATAAAACAGCAAATCTGGGCTGGGCCTCCGGTTAATATGTTAGTCCCAAAAATAATATAAAAGTGGATAATAAAGCCCAATATTGCCTAAAACAGTAGATAAAGTAGCATGGAGCAATCAAAAATTATAGATACGTTGGAGACGTATCAGAACCCTAGCTTCTTGAACGGCGTGAGGTCTAGACGTTGCATGCCAATGCGAGTTCGGACGTCAGCTTGCGATATAGGGCCGTGGTGGAACATCCCCTTCTCATCGACGACTTCTTTCATGATGATCGTCACAATGTCACTTTGGATGCGAAAGAAGTCATCTCTAAGTTTATAATCTGCTTCTCCATTAGATTCTAGCCACTTGTGGATATGATCATCATTTCTGCTTTTCATGCGAAGCTTTTGGTGATCCGTGTTGAACTGAATCATGAGATGGACGATGTAGAATCCATCCTTCTTGCTTGGTTTTGGGACATGGATGCAGGAGAAGTTAGTTTTATGCGCGAAACCCATCTTCTTGTTCCTTTGTTTCCTGATCTGCACGTGGCCACCTCTAAAATTGAAGCCTTGGAGAGCATCATCTAGAATATTCATTATGTGGGTGTAGTCTTTTTTCTCGTAGCCTCTGGAAGGGTCAAAATACACGGCGTGGGAGACTTGCGGGTAAAGAACGATAAGGACGGCGCGCCCGTTGCTGCGGGAAAAGACACCTCAAATTATTCCCCATATGAGAGAGAAGGAATGATTGAAATGTATGAAAAGGGTTGTCCGGAACTGACTTACTTTGGATGATAAGGCACGAGGACAATTTCCCGGTCCTTATTCTGTACCATGAAGTTTTGGAGGTACTCCCTAGCAGTTTCACGCTCAAAGTCGCCGAGACTCAAGAAAGACTCGTGCATGTAGTACGGATCCGCCACACAGATTTGCGAGACTTCTTCACTCTTCATGACGGAACTCATATGTAGCGCAAAAAGGCGGACGATTGTAAATCGAGCCGCCTTGTTAGAAACATCTCAAAGATATGGTCAAACCGCAGGAAGAACACCTCCGCGGGCCGTGTGTCGACGTAGCGCTTCCCCTCGGGCACACGAGCCGCGTATGTCGGATATCCTGGATCCTTTGAGGCTAGTAGGCTTTTCTCAGTCGACAGCACATGGTCGTGCAGTCTCCTGAGATCCCCTGATAATGCCTCCAGCGGTTTCGGCGGTAGCATCGGCTCGCCCGTGAGATGGAACATGACCGTACCTTTCACGGGTACACGCTCTTCAGAATGCATCGTCTGGCTGCTATGTGCTCTGGCTTGTTTGGAGGCAGTTATCTTCCCCGATCTCTTCCTCGCCTTTTTCTTGGGCACACCTTCCAGACCCTTCCTTAACCCATGCCCTAGTGTTCCCGGGCTAAGTACTGTATGACCCTCGCGCCCGGCTAGTTGAGCATATGTTGAGGCGGCATCTTCAGGCGTGTCCTGTGAGGATTTCATGAAGAGAGACTTTTTGCAATCCCTGCTACGGCCCTGCCGTGCATATAAATCCATATCCTCATTAGCAAGTGATAGCTTTGATTCATCATATGGTTGACTCATCATATCTATGTCACAGTCATACGTGTTTGTATTGAGGAAATCCATAGGGTCGACCTCCGTCTCATCATCCATTCTCATTCTCTGAGGAGAAATTACATCAGCGATACTATTGCACCCCCTTCATCATGTTGTCCGCCGCTCTCACCCGGCACTACAGGAGCTGGTAATTGCGTAGTCGGGGTGGTGGTCTCCGCACATGCTTGTTTATGTGTGGTTATTGGTGTGCTGTCGGCGGCTCCAGACGAATAAGATTCTTCGCCATAGCAGCACCCAACCCTTGCAGCTTCAATCCATGGCGGGGTCTCGTCGTCCGCTCCCACATCTGTACTAGAGGCAAATCCCGTGCCCGATTTCACCTGGTCAAGCTAACCTGGAGTGCCCAGCGAGATCGGCGGTTACGGGCGTGGGTTGCGAGGGGTCCATTATCATCCCCTTTCCCACGTCCACCTTCTGGCCTTTGATCAAGTAGAGTATGGTGCACGAAGTTTCTTTCGCCTGCAAACACATATGTCTGTGGCGTAAAAAATCCGAAAGGTAACAAAAATGGAATATTATATATATATATATATATATATATATGTTGGTGCGACATGTAATTACCGTGACGGCGTCGAGCTCAGCCAAAGATGAAGGCCCACCTAGCGCGCATGAGATTGAGGACGGGCTGCTATGAGCGGGAGCGGCTGCGAGAGGAGGCCCGGTTGCATGAGCAAGTGATGGTGCGATGGTGTTATTGTTCATGGAGTTGCTCTCGACGAAACTGGGCAATGGGAAATCATGTACCGTCTTGTCTGGATTTTCCTTCATCCAGTTGATGATAACTGGAACCAAGTTAGTAGCAAAATCATTTCCGCAGGCAGTTAAAGCTGCATTGACTGCCTGCTGTAGCAACTCATATTTGTCCTCAGCTACTTTTTTCGCGTCCTCATTTGTTTTTTTCTCGACCGCAAGCTTCACCTTCGCATCGATGTCCGCCTGACTAAACTTCTTTTTCTGCTTCTTGGCCTCCGGGACCTCGTTGTAAAACACCTTCCACGTGGCGCCGTCTCCAGCGCCGTGCACACGACCATATTACGGCCGCTGGCCCAAAGGGAGTCCCTTAAGTTTGTTCAAGGCCGGTTGAGAGGGGTGTCCCACTTGGGCCTCATCGGAGAAGTAGGGCTTTCGGCTGCAAGCTGGTGTTGCTTCTCCGATGAGTCTAATCAATTTCCTCGTGATCTTGTCCGTGTAAAAAATCTTTTTCTCCTTGTCCCACTTGTAGCGGGCCCTGATGAAGTCACGCTCCAAGGGGTTGGTGAACTTCACGAAGGTGTCTGGGAGACCCGCGACTTCACGTTCCACGTCCTCCTTATCCCATATGGGCCTTTTACCGAGGTAGCCACGGCTTCCGAGGCGATGCTTCCCCGTGTTCCTTTGCTAAAGGCTCTTGAATTTCGCGGCCTTAGCCTTGGCTGCCTCGGTAGCGCAAGTGTCCTTGAACTTTTCGAACTCCTCTTCCGTAAGTGTTGGATTTTCTTCCAGAATCTTGGACAGGGGTTCATCAGCCTCAATAGCTCGTTTCACCCTCCCTTTCTAGGAGGCCAAATCATTGCTGAACATGCCCATGGCGTGATTGTTAATATTTTTCATCTTTGGATCATCCCACGGTTGTTCTATGTTATCATCCCGGTCGGGGAACTTGAATCTCTTGTGCAACTTTGTTAGGAGCAACTGCATCAAATGTTCTTTACTCCTTAAGTCATCGTCGTTGATGCTCGCGCATTCCCGTAGGATGCATCCTACTTGGTTCCCATAGCACTTGCGAGGTTCTTCCGGCTCTAATGGCTCAAAATTGCCAGGTGCCATCTTTGTGATCACAAGTCGTCCAATCCCTAGTTTGTTAGTATTTCTTATCCTCTGCTTCTTATGCTTCCTCTTTTCGGTAGCGGCATCGGGGCTGGTACCATCCCCGCCGGTATCTTCCCCGCCGGTACCTTCCCCACCAGTCTCGGCGCCCCCATCGATCTTGGTATTTGTCGGTGTCGATGTCGGTGTCGATACCATCATCGAGGCCGACACGCAAACCTTGCTTAGCATCAAATAGTCGAGTACTCTTGTTCACCCTCATAATCCATCTAAATCGCATCTTGGTCAGAAGGCCCAGTTTCTTTGTTGTTCGACATGTTTCCTATGATTAAGTGTCCTCATTTATTTCTAAAAGTATGAATAAATGAGAAATGATATAAAAAAGAAATCTATGTGCCAGCACTCGATATGCCAACTATGTAGCACAAATCAAGCCTCTATTCACGGGAAATTTTGGCATGACCTTTGCTAAAAAATGGACATATCGAGCGCCTGAAATTAACCGGAACATAAATGAATCAACATTCTGGCGTAACATAGGCCACTCGGATCATTTTCCAAACATGACATGTCCAAAACATGACATATCCACATATCACATGTCCAGTTCAAATTTGCATATAAATTCAGCTAATTTTGAAACCTAGCTAAATTCATAACTAAATAGGTAACCTAATTAACAGACTGCCCTAACTAAAACCTAAGTAAATTAACCGAAGAACCCTAGCAGAGAGAGAGGGGGGTTTATAGAGGGTGCAGGGGCGAGGAGGCAGGCCCGACGACGGCCGAGGTTGGGAGGGGAGGAAGCAGAGGAGGGAGGCGAGGGGAGACGGGTCGGAGGCCGGGCCACGATCCACCGCACCAAGGGCCACGATCTCCAAACCTGCAAGAAAGTGGAGCAGATGGCGGACTCTGAAAGCCGAATCTGGCGCGCGATAAGGAGAGAGCCAGGGAGGTGGCGGAGGATCCGCAAGAAGCTTCCCACCCGGGAGGGCACCGCGGCAAGGCCAAGCCACGGCAAGAGACAGGCCTCCCCAGCCGCGACAAGGGCGAAGATGAAGATGAGGATGATGAGATGGAGGAAGATGAGACTGATGACCAGGAGTTTGAAGGCAGCAGAGGTGTTGTGCATCGATGGCGGCGCTCTCGCACACCTCGCACCGCCAACTCAAGCGATGGGTGCGAGAGGTAAATGCCAGCGGAGCCGTCCGTCGGCGCGCAAGCCTCGAGGTGGTCGGCACGCCCATCGTCTTCGACGTTGAGGACCACCCTGACCGCGTCACTACAGTCGGGTGCTTGCCAATGTTGGTCTCACCAACGATCCGCAACCTCAAGGTCACGAAGATGTTGGTTGACGGCGGGGCCGGCCTGAACCTGATCTCCTCCGTAGTGCTCAAAAAGCTCCAGATTCCCGACAGCGAACTCGAAGAGACTGGTACCTTTCAAGGGATAAATCCGGGAAGGAGCAAGCCAAAGGGGAAGATCACATTGCCAGTGACGTTCGGCAGCGAACTGAACTTCAGGACTGAAAGGGTCACGTTCGACGTGGCTGATATCCCATTACCCTACAATGGAATACTCGGCCGACCTGCGCTCGCCAAGTTCATGGCGGCCTCTCACTACGCGTACAATGTGCTCAAGATGCCTGGCCCGATGAGTGTCATTTCTGTCCAAGGCGACAAGAGGGATGCACTCATCTGCGCCGACAAGATCTACCGGGAAGCAGCAGCCGCAGCGAGCGCGAGCCACTTGCTGAAGCTCCCCGGGGGAAGAAGAAAGCCAAGTCCGGCAAGGATAGCTCGATGCCCACTCGGCAAGCACACCTACCGGAGTGCTGCGCTGCCGTCGAGGGCCTTTCATCGAGCTCCACCGGCAAGTCTTGAAGGCAAAGGCAGACCAACCAAAGACTAAGCCCGCAAGAACGGCTCGGTGCTCGCTCGGCAAGCCCGCCTCTCCAGTGTGCGCTTCTTTGTCGAGGACAGCGCCATCGAGCTCTGCCAGCCGATGAGGCAAAAAAGCTGCCAAGCTTGAACTTTTGAGTTGTGCTCCGTGAAAGTCCATACCTTGTATGAAGAACCCGAGCGCAGAGGGGTCGAATCGTGGTTAGGTTGCGCCATTGATCCGTTTGAGTCCGCTCGACGATAAAAGCACACCGCAACCAGCCCGACGAGTTCTTCCGCGGAGGCAACACGCCAATGAACTGCTGATGTCTGTGCTCAGCAAGTGTGTTTGCGCCGAGGGGTTCCCAGCGTGAGGATGAAAACATACAAGGGGGATCGGGGAAGAAGCACAGCCTCGGCGGATCGTGAAGACAGAAAAGCTAAGTCACCCAAGCTTTTATACGAGCACTTTTAGTCCTATGACCTTGTGTTATGTCCCTCGGCGTTCATCCTTTGTACGAAAAACCTGCGCGCGGAGGAACCAACTCGGGGTTAAGTTGCGTCCTTGCTTTGTTTCGAGTCCGCTCAACAATACAAGTCTTGCTGCAAGCGGAGAAGGTTTCTTGCCAGATACAACACCGCCAAAGAAGCTGTTGATGTCCCGCACTCAGCAAGTGTGTTAGCGCCGGCAAGTTCCTAGAAGCGTAGGGTTAAAAACGTACAAGGGATATAGCGAAGTAGAGGGCGTAACGTAGCAAGCCTTGCCGTGGGGCGTCCTTTGTATGAGAAACTTGTGTGCGGAGGAACCGACTCGTGGTTGAGTTGCGTCCTTGGTTTGTTTCCGAGTCCGCTCAACAATACAAGTGCGCTGCAACCAACCCGAGAAGGTTTCTTGCTAGAGGCAACATCGCCAGCGGGCTGCTGATGTTCCGCACTCAGCAAGTGTGTTAGCGCCGACAAGTTCCCTAAAGAGCGTAGAGTATAAACATACGAAGGGCAAAGCATGGCGTCGCTTTGCAAAGTCACGCCACAAAAAATAATAAATAAAAAACTTATTACAGCACTATCTCAGCTATTTTCGTGGCTGTAATAACAGTGACAAGGAGAAGCCCGAGGGGCGTGCTGGCGCAGGGGCCCCGGCAAGCCAGCCTCGCTGAGGATTGCAAGTGCCGGAGTTCTTTCGTTGCGGGCCAGGATCTCCGGAAGCCGCAACATCGGCGACAAGGGCAAAGGAAGGCGCACCGGCACCTGGGTCTTGGCGGAGCCAGAGTTGCCGGGGGCTGCAAATGCCAAGATTTCTCCCCGGCAAGCTAGAGCCGCCGGGGGCTGCGGCGTCAGATAAGTTTTTCATCCCTCATCATGCACCCTCTTATGGACTGAGGGAGGCGGAGCCGCGTCCTTGAACGAGTGTGCCTTGTAAAAGATGCTGTCGGCGCGGAGGAGCGAAGTCGCGGCCAAGTTGCGCCCTTGATTTGTTTCCGAGTCCGCTCAACAACACAAGCGCTGCAATCGGCCCGACAAGGTTTCTTGCCGAAGTAACACCGCCCGGTGGCTCTTGACGTTCGCACTCAAGACAGCGTGTTTCGCCCGGCAAGTTCCTGGCGTGGGGTGGGAAAATACAAGGCACAAAATCGAGTAAAGGACTTAATCTGGCAAGCGCTCCCCTCTTTTCATTAAAAACATCCCAGTTTAGTACAAGTCCATAGAGGATGAAAAACATGATAGAGAGGATTACAGATTTGAAATACAACTAAGGCCCGAAGGCTTACAAATTAAAAGATAATATGCCCGTAATCGCTCTCATGTTTCTCTCTTCAGGAGGTAGGTCAAGGAGGCCCCGGTAAGAGAAGCTTGCCGGGGAGGGCAAAAGGGGCGCCTAGGTGAGCTACGGGCGCCAGAAGACACCAAGAGAACACCCCGGGGGCCGGCCAGGAGCTTGGCGGAGACGGAGGCGCCGGAGGTAGAGCTTGAAGACGGGGCGGCGGGACGTCAGCACGCTGTCGAGGGCACCTCGCCCTCGTACTCCGACTTGACGGCCTTGCCGCCGCCCCTCTTCCTCTTCCGCAGCCTCCCCACGCCCAGCCGCCCAAGGAGACGGCCCGGGGAGTTGAAGGCAGCGACCGGATGATGGGGTCGCGGTGGCGCTGTGAGCAGCGTCCGACGCCTAGTCGGACCCACCATCCTCGTCGTCGCTGTCGCTCCCCTTCTCATCACTCTCGCTCGAGGAGGGGCCTTCGCTATCGGAGGAGCTGTCCACGCAGCATCTCGCCCGGGTGCCGGAGTCCCCGAAGACCTTGACGGCGAGAAGGTCGCCCTCCATTAACTTAAAATGGAGGGTGAACCCCGCCGTCAACCTGTGGATGCGGGCGAATATCTTCCACCCTCGATCGAAGTACATCACGCCGGGGGCTGGGGATACGACACTAACTCGAGTGCCGCTGATCCCGCAGCCCCTCATGCGCAACTCCAACATCTCGGGCGGATCCGGTTCCATCGCGCTCGCGAACGGGGCCGGAAGCCGGAGGCGGCGACGAGGTGCTCGGCGCGGTTTGATGAAGAACTCCCACAGGTGCGTCTCGGTATGGACCGCCTCGAGGAGAGGAGCTGCCGGCGGAGGCGAGGGAGGCGCTCCGCCCCGGCCGCCTCTTCCTCGAGCGCCCCGACCACGTCCTCGACCTTGTCCGCGGCCTCGCCCCCTTCCTCTCCCCCTCGTAGCCGGCTCCGCCACCACAGGCACGGGATAGGGAGAGGCGCGCTGCCTGGAGGCAACCCTCGCTGCCACCGTTGAAGGACCAGGATTCTCTCCCTCCATGGCACATGGGGGGAAGAGTAGCGGGAGTTGAAGACGAAGGAAGAAGAGGAAGTGCAAGACTATTGTGCTCCCCTTCCACCCTTTTTAAAGGGCGAGGTGGGGGCTCGCCGCCCGCCAGCCAATCGAGGAGCAAGGAGGCAGAGGTGGGGCCGACTCGCCATCTTCGCCCGGACGGCTCGGTCTCCCACCTTCGCCGCCACGACCCCCCACGCATGGGAACCGCGTGGCGAAAAAGCGGAGCCGGAGCGACGGGTGAAATGACGTCGCCCTGCACCGTGATCACGGGGGTGGATGCCTTAAAGATCGCACGCTCCACCCACGATTCCCTCCCACGATGCCGCAATCGGCGCGTGCCGTTCGCGGGGAGCTTGATGGCACGGAGCCCGATTCTGTGCGGACCAGCCCCGCGCGTGCCGTGCAGACTTTTTTGGGCCTGGCCCAACAACGCTTCGGCACCGTATGGCCCCAGCCGGGGCTCCTATCGGTGTACTAAAGTAGGGTACCTTAGTACCCGAACTTGTCTGCAGGCGATCCTGACACCTTGGCGAGGCTTGCGGGCGCCCGCCAAGGCCCTCCACCGTTCCTTATTACTGCCATTCAAGAACAAAGTACTAACCAAGAAAGCGAAGGCCCGGCAAGAGGAGCTTGCGGAAGGCCAACCAAGGCATCACGGAAGACTTGCCGCGGCGCCCAGCGTCCCGGCAAACCCGACGGCCGCAAGCTTGCGGCACAACAAGAGAAGGGCAGCGGCAAGGCACTTGCCGCGGCAAGGCTGCCACCCAAACTCCAGCGCACCCAGCGACGTGTCATCACAAGGCCATCCCAAGGGCACGTGGCGAGGCACTACGCAGCCATGCGGAGCGAGGTGGCAAACGGAGCTGACAGAGGCGCCATTGTGGCAACCGGTGGTTCACCTAACGGTCGTTTCTTTACACTGTTGGGGCGACCAGACGGGCATTTAATGCCCTTGTCCCCTCCTGTCAGAGTTAGGTAGGGGACACTGTTGGTCACTGTTGTACCAACCTGCGATTTTACCTATCTACCCCCTCTTCCTATGCTGCCACCTGTGGATGCCCCCTTCAGAGTATAAAAGGGAGGCCCATGCGGACGTAGAAGGGGTTCGTTCCATTCGATACCCACGACACCACCATATGCTCGCACGCTCGAGCAAGATCAAATAACAAACACAAAGCAGCAGTAGGGGTATTATCTCTCCGGAGAGCCCCGAAGCTGGGTAAAAATGTGCCCGTCTCCCCCGCGCGCTCGACCTCGATCTGCTCTGCGCACGCCCTCCGCTCCCTTGCTAGACCAGAAGGGGCCCCCGTGCCCCATAGGTGCTCGAGGCCACAGAGAGAGACGCCCCGACATCTTTGGCGCGCCAGGTAGGGGAGTGTCGAGGTCGTGAGCATCTGATCCGGTCTCCACGCGCGCTACATCAACGTCATCGTCAACATGCCACCGAAGAAGAAGCCTTCGGAGGTGGCCGCTCCGTCTACATCAATTCCACCACCGCCCGCCCGCAGCAGCAGGCGGTGGAGTGAACGCCAGCGGAGGAGCGGGCGCAAGCGGTGGGACGCAGCGTCGTCACCAGATCCAAGAACAAGGCCCCGCAAGCGTCGGCAACGGTGCAGACGCCGCACCCTTCCCAAGAGGTGCAAGGTCAACAGCGTCCCGGTGCTCCTAGCACCGTGCTTGCATTGGAGCAAGGCCAAGCTGGTGGGTCGCGGGACGTTCGAGGCCAGCGTGCACGCCAACATGCTGGCGCGAGTGAGGTACGGTCGCCCGGACGAGGTGTTGCTCCTCCCAATCCAGTTGGGAGTCCGAGCACATCCCGCTCCTCGCGCCGCTCGTCGCCACCGCCACCCATGACAGCAGAGGAAGCGCTGGCCCGAGCCCAGCTGCTTCTAGACTACCCTCCGGTGCCGCACAAGATCGACGACTGGAGGATGACCATTTACAGCCTCATCGGCTTCGCCAACGGCGACAAACCCCGGCGACCGAGCGTGTCGAGGCCCCGGCGAGGCGCCCAGGCGCAAGCCGACGCCGACAAGACCGCTGGGGGTGCCACCTCCGTGCACTCCCAACCCCGAAGGCCAAGATCGCCAGCTCGTCGGACCAACCCCGACGCCGACTCCACCGCGTCGTCGGACCCGCGGACTCGCCGTGAGCAGCGCCACGTTCTCCAGGAACGGCAACATGAAGACGCTTCCTTTTCGATCGAGCGCCGGAGAAGGCGGCGTTAATCGACCAGCGCTGGGCCCGCCCGTCGGCGACGCACCGGAGAACCAGGCGACTTGCCGTACGCGGCAGGTTGCCCTGCGTTCACCCGCGAGCTGCGGAAAGTCCAGTGGCCCAAAACCTAGAACATCAAGCCAGACGTGCCCGAGAAGTACGACGGCAGGATACATCCGTCGGAGTTCCTCAGCATCTACACCATCGCGGTGCAGGCTGCCGGAGGGCGCGACGAGAAGATCCTCGCCAACTACTTCCCGCTGGTACTCAAGCCTAACGTCAGATCTTGGCTCATGCACTTGCCGGACGGCTCCATCTCTTCATGGGCGGACCTGTGCCATCAGTTTGTCGGCGCCTTCACGGGTGGCCACAAGCCTCATGGCCAGGAGAGTGACCTCCACTTGCTCGCCCGAAGAAGGGGAGCCCTGTGCGATACATCTGAAGATTCAGCCAGTGCAGCGCAACATTCCGAGCGTCCACCTGCGCGCATTATCATCGCGTTTCATCGAGCGTGCGCAACCGCATGATGAGGAGGAGATGGCGATGTGCAAGATCAGAGACGTCAGCGAGCTCTACGCTCTGGCCGACAAGTGTGCACGGGCTGAGGAGGGAAGGAAAATCCCCGGAGAGGTTGCAGGAGCAGAAGGATCTGACAGTGAGGACGCCGCCCCAGCGAGGAAGGGGCGGAGGCGGAACAACAGGAAGAGAAAGGCTAAGGTGTGCTAGCCGTTGAGCATTCCGGCAACGGAGGCAGTTCCGACAAGGCCAAAGCCGATGACTCCGGCGAGGCCGTCGTAGCCGCTGACAAGTAGGATGGCTCCGGCAAGCGATATTGCAAGATCCACCACACCAAGGGCCACGATCTCCAAACCTGCAAGAAAGTGGAGCAGATGGCAGAGCTACAGAAAGCTGAATACGAGCGCCGCGATAAGGAGAGAGCCCAGGGAGGTGGCGGAGGATCCGGCAAGAAGCTTCCCGCTCGGGGAGGGCACCGCGGCAAGGCCATGCCCCACCAAGGAGACAGGCCTCCCCGCGGCCGCGACAAGGACGAAGATGAAGATGAGGATGATGAGATGGAGGAAGATGAGACTGATGACCAGGAGTTTCAGAAGGCAACAGAGTTGTTGTGCATCGGCAATGGCGCCTCTTCGCACACCTCGCACCGCCAATCAAGCGATGGGTGCGAGAGGTAAATGCCGCGGAGCCGTCCGCCGAGGCGCGCAAGCCTATGAGGTGGTCCGGCACGCCCATCGTCTTCGACGTTGAGGACCACCCTGACCGCGTCACTACAGTCGGGTGCTTGCCAATGTTGGTCTCACCAACGATCCGCAACCTCAAGGTCACGAAGATGTAGGTTGATGGCGGGGCCGGCCTGAACCTGATCTCCTCCGCAGTGCTCAAAAAGCTCCAGATTCCCGACAGCGAGCTCGAAGAGACTGGTACCTTTCAAGGGATAAATCCGGGAAGGAGCAAGCCAAAGGGGAAGATCACATTGCTAGTGACGTTCGGCAGCGAACTGAACTTCTGGACTGACAGGGTCATGTTCGACGTGGCTGATATCCCATTACCCTACAATGGAATACTCGGCCGACCAGCTCGCCAAGTTCATGGCGGCCTCTCCTCTGGCGTACAATGTGCTCAAGATGCCTGGCCCGATGAGTGTCATTTCTGTCCAAGGCGACAAGAGGGATGCACTCATCTGCGCCGACAAGATCTACCGGGAAGCAGCAGCCGCAGCAGAGCGCGAGCCACTTGCCGCTGAAGCTCCCCGGGGGAAGAAGAAAGCCAAGTCCGGCAAGGATAGCTCTGATGCCCACTCCGGCAAGCACACCTCCCCGGAGTGCTGCGCTGCCGTCGAGGACGCACCATCGAGCTCCACCGGCAAGTGCAAGAAGGCAAAGGCAGACCAACCAAAGACTAAGCCCGGCAAGAACGGCTCGGTGCTCGCTCGGCAAGCCCGCCTCTCCGAGTGCAGCGCTCTTTGCCGAGGACGCGCCATCGAGCTCGCCGGCCGATGAGGCAAAGAAAGCTGCCAAGCTTCAAACTTTTGAGTTGTGCTCACGAAAGTCCATACCTTGTATGAAGAACCCGGCGCAGAGAGGGTCGAATCGTGGTTAGGTTGCGCCATTGATCCGTTTGAGTCCGCTCGACGATAAAAGCACACCGCAACCAGCCCGACGAAGTTCTTACCGTCGGAGGCAACACCGCCGTGAACTCTTGATGTCTGCGCTCAGCAAGTGTGTTTGTGCGAGGGTTCCCCAAAGCGTGAGGATGAAAACATACAAGGGGGATCGGGGAAGAAGCACAGCCTCGGCGGATCGCTGAAGACAGAAAAGCTAAGTCACCCAAGCTTTTGTACAGAGCACTTTTTAGTCCTATGACCTTGTGTTATGTCCCTCGAGCGTTCATCCTTTGTACGAAAAACCTATGCGCGGAGGAGCCAACTCGGGGTTAAGTTGCGTCCTTGCTTTGTTTTCGAGTCCGCTCAACAATATAGGTGCGCTGCAACTGGCCCGAGAAGGTTTCTTGCCGGATACAACACCGCCAGCAGGCTGCTGATGTCCCGCGCTCAGCAAGTGTGTTAGCGCCGGCAAGTTCCCTAGAAGCGTAGGGTTAAAAACGTACAAGGGATATAGCAAGAGGGCGAACGTAGCAAGCCTTGCCGTGGGGCGTCCCTTCAGATGAGAAACTTGTGCGCGGAGGAACCGACTCGTGGTTGAGTTGCGCCCTTGGTTTGTTTCCGAGTCCGCTCAACAATACAAGTGCGCTGCAACCAACCCGAGAAGGTTTCTTGCCGGAGGCAACACCGCCAGTGGGCTGCTGATGTTCCGCACTCAGCAAATGTGTTAGCGCCGGCAAGTTCCCTAAAGAGCGTAGAGTATAAACATACGAAGGGCAAAGCATGGCGTTGCTTTGCAAAGTCACGCCACAAAAAATAATAAATAAAAAACTTATTACAGCACTATCTCAGCTATTTTCGTGGCTGTAATAACAGTGACAAGGAGAAGCCCGAGGGGCGCGCTGGCGCAGGGGCCCCGGCAAGCCAGCCTCGCTGAGGACTGCAAGTGCCGGAATTCTTTCGTTGCGGGCCAAGATCTCCGGAAGCCGCAACATCGGCGACAAGGGCAAAGGAAGGCGCACCGGCACCTGGGTCTTGGCGGAGCCAGAGTTGCCGGGGGCTGCAAGTGCCAAGATTTCTCCCCGGTAAGCTAGAGCCACCGGGGGCTGCGGCGTCAGATAAGTTTTTCATCCCTCATCATGCACCCTCTTATGGACTGAGGGAGGCGGAGCCGCGTCCTTGAACGAGTGTGCCTTGTAAAAAGAAGCCTGTGCGCGGAGGAGCCGAGTCGCGGCCAAGTTGCGCCCTTGATTTGTTTCCGAGTCCGCTCAACAACACAAGCGCGCTGCAACTGGCCCGACAAGGTTTCTTGCCGGAAGCAACACCGCCAGCGGGCTGCTGACGTTCCGCACTCAGCACGCGTGTTTGCGCCGGCAAGTTCCCTGAAAGCGTAGGGTGGGAAAATACAAGGCACAAAATCGAGTAAAGGACTTAATCTGGCAAGCGCTCCCCTCTTTTCATTAAAAACATCCCAGTTTAGTACAAGTCCATAGAGGATGAAAAACATGATAGAGAGGATTACAGATTTGAAATACAACTAAGGCCCGAAGGCTTACAAATTAAAAGATAATATGCCCGTAATCGCTCTCCTGTTTCTCTCTTCAGGAGGTAGGTTAAGGAGGCCCCGGCAAGAGAAGCTTGCCGGGGAGGGCAAAAGGGGCGCCTAGGTGAGCTACGGGCGCCAGAAGACACCAAGAGAACACCCCGGGGGCCGGCCAGGAGCTTGGCGGAGACGGAGGCGCCGGAGGCAGAGCTTGAAGACGGGGCAGCGGGACGTCAGCACGCTGTCGAGGGCACCTCGCCCTCGTACTCCGACTTGACAGCCTTGCCGCCGCCCCTCTTCCTCTTCCGCAGCCTCCCTACGCCAGCCGCCCAAGGAGACGGCCCCGGGGAGTTCAGAAGGCCGGCAACCCGGATGATGGGGTCGCCGGTGGCGCGCGAGGCAGCGTCCAACGCCTAGTCGGACCCACCGTCCTCGTCGTCGTTGTCGCTCCCCTTCTCATCACTCTCGCTCGAGGAGGGGCCTTCGCTATCGGAGGAGTTGTCCACGCAGCATCTCGCCCGGGTGCCGGAGTCCCCAAAGACCTTGACGGCGAGAAGGTCGCCCTCCATTAACTTAAAATGGAGAGTGAACCCCGCCGTCAAGCTGTGGATGCGGGCGAATATCTTCCACCCTCGATCGAAGTACATCACGCCGGGGGCTGGGGATACGACACTAACTCGAGTGCCGCTGATCCCGCAGCCCCTCATGCGCAACTCCAACATCTCGGGCGGATCCGGTTCCATCGCGCTCGCGAACGGGGCCGGAAGCCGGAGGCGGCGACGAGGTGCTCGACGCAGTTTGATGAAGAACTCCCATGGGTCGTCTCCGGTATGGACCGCCTCGAGGAGAGGAGCTGCCGGCGGAGGCGAGGGAGGCGCTCCGCCCCGGCCGCCTCTTCCTCGAGCGCCCCGACCACGTCCTCGACCTTGTCCGCGGCCTCGCCCCCTCCCTCTCCCCCTCGTAGCCGGCTCCGCCACCATAGGCACGGGATAGGGAGAGGCGCGCTGCCTGGAGGCAACCCTCGCTGCAACCGTTGAAGGACCAGGATTCCCTCCCTCCATGGCACATGGGGGGAAGAGTAGCGGGAGTTGAAGACGAAGGAAGAAGAGGAAGTGCAAGACTGTTGTGCTCCCCTTCCGCCCTTTTTAAAGGGCGAGGTGGGGGCTCGGCCGCCCCGCTCAGCCAATCAGGGAGCAAGGAGGGCAGAGGAGCGGGGCCGACTCGCCATCTTCGCCCGTGACGGCTCGGTCTCCCACCTTCGCCGCCCACGACCCCCCACGCATGGGAGCCGCGTGGCGAAAAAGCGGAGCCGGAGCGACGGGTGAAATGACCTCGCCCTGCACCGTGATCACGGGGGTGGATGCCTTAAAGATCGCACGCTCCACCCACGATTCTCTCCCACGACGCCGCAATCGACGCGTGCCGTTGCGGGGGAGCGCGGTGGGCACGGAGCCCGATTCTGTGCGGACCAGGCCGCAGCGTGCCGTGCCTTTTTTGGGCTGGCCCAACAACGCTGGCACCGTGTATGGCCCAGCCCGGGGCTCTGTCGGTGTACTAAAGTAGGGGTACCTTAGTACCCGAACTTGTCTGCGGGCGATCGCAGAAGACCATGGGCGAGGCTTGCGGGCGCCCGCCAAGGCCCTCCACCGTTCCTTATTACTGCCATTCAAGAACAAAGTACTAACCAAGAAAACGAAGGCCCCGGCAAGAGGAGCTTGCCGGGAAGGCCAACCAAGGCATCACCAGAAGACTTGCCGCGGCGCCCCGCGCGTCCCGGCAAGGCCCGACGGCCGGAAAGCTTGACGGCACAACAAGAGAAGGGCCGCGGCAAGGCACTTGCCGCGGCAAGGCTGCCACCCAAACTCCAGTGCACCCAGCGACATGTCATCACAAGGCCATCCCAAGGGCACGTGGCGAGGCACTACGCAGCCATGCGGAGCGAGGTGGAAAACGGAGCTGACAGAGGCGCCATCGTGGCAACCGGTGGTTCACCTAACGGTCGTTTCTTTACACTGTTGGGGCGACCAGACGGGCATTTAATGCCCTTGTCCCCTGCCGTCAGAGTTAGGTAGGGGACACTGTTGGTCACTGTTGTACCAACCTGCGATTTTACCTTTCTACCCCCTCTTCCTACGCTGCCACCTGTGGATGCCCCCTTCAGAGTATAAAAGGGAGGCCCATGCGCACGTAGAAGGGGTTCGATCCATTCGATACCCACGACACCACCATATGCTCGCACGCTCGAGCAAGATCAAATAACAAACACAAAGCAGCAGTAGGGGTATTATCTCTCCGGAGAGCCCCGAAGCTGGGTAAAAATTTGCCCGTCTCCCCCGCGCGCTCGACCTCGATCGCTCACAAGACGCCCTCCTCTCCTTGCCGGACTGAAGGGGCCCCATGCCCCATAGGTGCTCGAGGCCACAGAGAGAGACGCCCCGACATCCACAATATGGACACACAGATGCACCATCACCTCAAAGAACGCGGGCGGGAAGTACATCTCAAGCTCATTCAGTATCACAACGATCTCTTCCTATAGCCTTCGGAGCTGCTTCACACTGATCGACTTTCGAGAGATGACGTCGAAAAAGTCGCAAGACCAATAAGCATGTCACGGACGTGCTTGTCCATTATCCCTCTAAGGGCAACAGGTAGTATCTGCGTCATCATCACATGACAGTCATGAGACTTCATCCCGCTGAACCTTTTCTTGTCCATGTCTACATATTTGCTTATCTTGCCACAGTAACCGGAACTAACTTTGACTCCGGTAAGGCACTTAAAGAATTGATTGATCTCAGCCTGACTTAAGGTGAAGCAAGAAGGGGGGCAATAATCCTCTTTCTTTATTTTCTTGCCCTTCTTCTCCCATGCCTCTGTCTCCGTCTATGTCTCGTCTGACATTTTACGGGGCGGCATGTTTAGATCTTCCCTGATTTTCAAATATTGCAAGTCTTTTCTTGCCTTCGGCCCATCCTTGGTCTTATCCGGCATGTTCATCAGTGTTGCGAGCAAGCTCTCAAGGACATTCTTACAGATATGCATTTGATCAAGGCAATGAGGTGTATCGAGTTTGTTCCAGTACTCCAAGTCCTAGAATACATACCTCGTCTTCCATACCTTCAGCAGCGGCTCAGGCGCCTTTCTCATCGTCTTTCCCAGTGCGGGGCACTCCTTCTAGTTTTTCAATAGCTCATCGATTTTGGCACCGCTCCGCTTACGTGGAGGTCCTCGATGCTCAGCGTGACCATTGAATAGATCTCCACGGTTTCTCCATGGGTCGTCCTGTTCAAGCCATCTTCGATGCCCCATGTACACGATTTTCCTAGACCCGCCATCTTTCCTTGACGTTAGCTGCTGAGACGTCGTATCATCCATGCACCGCGTGCATCCGCAATATCCATGGCACACCTGGCCTGCCACATATCTATAACCGAGATAGTCCTGCACTGTTGTGATCAGCGCGGCTCTCATGTTGAAATACTCGCCTTTGCTGGCATCCCATGTCTTGGCCGGTGTTTTCCATAACGTGTCTAACTCCACTTGAAGTAGCCCCATATACAAATTAATATTATTTCCTGGTTGTTTTGGCCCTTGAATAAGCATGCTCATGTGAATGTACTTCGATTTCATGCACAACCAGGGGGAGGTTGTACATCCATACAAACACGGGCCATGTGCTATGGTTGGTGTTCTGGTTGCCAAACGGATTCATGCCATCGATACACGCGCCGAGCACGATGTTCCTTGCATCACATTCAAAATACCGATAGAAGCTGTTCAACGCTCTCCACAGGCTTCCATCCTTCACGTGTCTCAGCTTCGGATCATCTCCATCGTCGGGCTTCTTCCTCTCTGCGTGCCAGTGCATTAGCTTTGCTTCCTTGGGATCTACAAAATACCTTTGGAGATGGGGAGTGATCGGTAAGTACCATACAACTTTCTAGGGACATTTCTTCCCGGCCTTCTTGTATCGAGAAGCATTGCACACCGGACAGCTTGTTTTTTACGCGTGCTCCTTCCGATAAATTATGCAATCGGTGATGCATGCATGGTATCTAACGTGTGGCAGATCAAGAGGGCACACGATCTTCTTGGCCTCATCAACACTAGTAGGACATAGATTACCTGCGGGAAGAACATCCTTTAGGTACTTGAGATGCTCATCGAGGCTAGTGTCGGTCCATTTGTTTTTTGCCCTCGTCTTTAGGAGTTGGAGCGTGAAACTCATGCGGGTCACCTCAGGATTGCAACCATCATACAATGGAGTGTTCGAGTCTACCACCAGTAGCTCCAGCTTAGCCTCCTCTCTAGAAGCACCTCTCTCAGTACTCGTCTCCTTTCGAAGCAATGCTTGAACATGAGGGTCCCGCATGATTGAACTTAGTACCGACGAACTCTGCTGCGTGGAGTCCATGTCGTTCTCTCCGCCGCCATGTCCGGCCCGTTATCCTCCGCCATGTCCGGCCCCTTCTTCGTCGCCATGTCCGGCCTCTTCCCCGCCGCCATTATCGATCATCTCTTCATCTTGCCCCGTGTCATCATTGCCTGCCCCGTCGGCATCCTCAACATCGCCATCCTCATCTTCAATTATCCACCGAGTATAGCCATCCATGAAACCAGTCATGAGCAGGTGCGCTTCGACACGACCATCGTCATGGGGGTCGAGCCAAACTATTCCTTTGCATTTTCGTCACGCACATAAAACCTCTTTCTGGTTATTTTTCTTTCATGTCCTGCACCGCCGACCGCAACCACCTGTCCACTATCGTTCCACTGACCATCGTCAACTCTGCACGGTAATAATAAACAAATTGATTATAAAAATGCATGCATGCATAAAAGTCATACAAAAATTCGGCATGAACTTCCCTAAAAATAGGACATATATTGATCTAGAGTTTGCCCGGAATTCGCCGAAATGGAAATAAATCGACATTTCGGCAAAACATAGGCAACTCCAAAGCACAATTTGGCGTCAACTCATGCCACACACACAATTTCCACAAACATATCACACACACATAAACATATTTCCATTTTGCAAAAGCATGAAATTTTCATCACCTCTATCTCGAGATCGAGCACACGGTGGAGATGATGTTGTAGGGAGATCAAAAGTGCACAAAGCTCTTCTTGACAAAGATAGATCTAGTTAGAGGGCAAATAGGTCACTTAACTAAATCCTACATCTACCTAGCTACCTAATTTGGGAGGACACAACTTCAACTAGTGGAGGGGAAAGGAAAAAGAGAAAGGAGATGCATTAATGGAGGTGGTGTAGTTAGGTAGGAGTAATGAAGAGAGAGAAAGGTGGATAGAAGAGAGAGAGTAATGGGGGAGAAGTATTGAGGAAGAAGAAGAGTGAGAGTGGGAGCATGTGGGAGGTAGGGGAAAGGGAAGAGAGGAGGGGGAGGGGAAGGGACGGGTGGGGAAAAGGTGGTGGGTTGGTGCGGATTAGCAGTAGCGCGGGAGTTGAAACACGCTGCTGCTAAGGAATTAGCAGCAGCGCGCTTTGGGCGACGGCGCTACTGCTAACAGGGACAAAAAAGTGTGCCAATTTGAAATTTAGCAGCAGCGATCTCAGAAAAAGCGCGCTACACCTACATCTGTAGCAGTAGTGCGGCTCGCGCCACCGCGCTACTGCTAAATGGAGTTAGGTGGACACCGCCGGTCGATATTTGTAGCAGCGCGGTTTACACCGAGCACGCTACTGCTAAAAACTTATCAGTAGCGAGTTTCCCGCACACGCGCTACTACTAATTAGCAGCAGCGCTCCTTTTTTAGCCGCACTGCTGCTAAGATTCTGTGTATAGGCTTTTCCCTAGTAGTGTAGAAAACCATCCTCGTGCCATTTAGTAAATTCTCATGCCTTTTACAAGGAATGGACAGGTATTTCAAGGAAATGTGTGGCAATATATAGTCAACCATAAACGCGTTGTTTACTGGGTATACAAAAAATGAAATAAATGCTTGAAAAACATGACGCCTGGCGTGGTGCCATGGTATGGCCTCACCATGCCTTGGTAAAAAAATTAGAATGTTATCCTTATGTCATCATGCACGCCTTTCATAAATCAAACCATCACCGAGAAAGTTTCATGGTTTCAAGAGGAAAATCACCAAGATTGAAGGGGGATCCAAATTTCCTTTGTCCTTTGTCTATGAGTTTTTTTATAAGATGTACATACACCCTGCAAGTCACCACGTTCAAATTTGTTACTTTTCCGGGTTCATTTACCATATTTAGGGGATTATGTGCATTTTCTAGGCAAGAATGCTCATAATTCAAGTTCAAACAATCGGTGCATGAAAGGGTGCACAAGAACGGTTTGGAAAACAATGCTCGTGCCATTTAGTAAATTCTCGTGCCTTTTACAAGGAATGGACAGATATTTTGATGAAATGTGTAGCAATAGTCAACCACAAACGTTTGTTTATTGGGTTTTATACTATAGGAAAAATGAAATAAATGATTGAAAAACAAGACGCCTGGCATGGTGCCATGGTATGCCCTCACCATGCCCTGGTGAAAATTTGAGAAGGTTTGGCTTATGTCGTCTTGCACGCCTTTCATAAATCGAACCATCGCCGGGGAAGTTTCATGCTTTCGCGAGGGAAATCACCAAGATTGAAGGGGAATCCAAATTTTCTTTGTTTTTTGCACTGGAGTTTTTTTCTACAAAGAACATACACCCTGCAAATCACCGTCTTCAAATATGGCATTTTTCCATGCTCATTTACATATTTAAGGGATTATGTGCATTTTCTAGGCATTTGGTGCATCTAAATCCAATCCAGCTCAGCTGCACGGATGTGATGTGAGGGACGTGGATTGTCGTTTGATCGTGGTGCATCTTACGGTGCACACGCGTGATCCGCGTGGCTGGGGTTCCGGCCAATCATAAGCACAACACACAATAGCCTCAGCACATACTATTTCTGGAAGTGACCGAGATGAACCGTGTGCGATAATGAACGAGCAAATTTGTAAGGGAAGCCAAATTTCCTTTGTTGTTTGTCGTTGAGCTCTTAAAAACCACTGCACTGTACGCCTGCCCAATCCCTGCGTCCCAGATCTCTCTCCAAGCGTCGTTCATGGCACCGCGGTGCACAGGAACCAGTAAGGAAACAATGGCATCCCGCTGTGTTGCGTTCCTCACCGCTCGCGACCACACACATGGTAAGGAAGCGACGGCATCTCGCCGCACCGAGTTCTTCACCGCCTGCGGCCACACAGTTATATGGGCGTACATTGAGGCTGCCATGACCGAATGGGCAGTGGATCTTGTAACGCCCCGGATCCGATGCACTAGGTGTCTTCCAGTTATTCGTCGTCCTTGCCATGTCATTTGCTTGCGTGTTGCATTTTTGCCATGTCATCATCTGCATTTCATCTGCATGTTTTTGAAAACTTGCAGCCATTCGGGTTCTGCCGGTTCTTTCCATTGTCCGTTCTGAGCACAGACACCCTCGCACGCGCCCGTCGCCCCTCTCAAACCTTGTTCCGTGAGCGGGATAAAAATGTTCTCGGAATGGGATGAAACTTGGCGTGTGGTGTTGTTATAGAGTAGGTAGACCGCCCGTCAAATTTCGTTTCATTTGGAGGTCGTTTGACGCCCCAATGGTTAACCGCGTAGCCCGAAACCCCTCTCTCTTTGCAGCCCAGCCCCTCTTCACCATGGCCCATGAGCCCATCCAAACCCCCCTCCATGCTCTCGGTCATTCGATCACGATCTTGTGGGCGAAAACCGCACCCCTTTTGGACACTCCTAGCTCCCTCTACCTATAAGTATGTGCTTCTCCCCCGAAATTCACGCAGTCCAAACCCTAACCCTAGTCCTCTTCCTTCTCGCTCCACCGGACGTGTCCATCCCGTTGCCGGACATGCCCACCACCTCCAGCCACGTCGCCCAGACCAATCTGGTGCTGCCACGTCAGCGCCGCCGCCGCCCAAGCCCAACCGCACCTCGCCACCTGTCGCCGCCGTCTCCCACCTGCACGCGGCCATGGGCCAGATCCGCCCGCGAGCCCGCGCGTCACCGTTCTTTCGCCCGTCGAGACCGAAGCCGTGTCGGCGCCTGCAGTCCCGCCGCTGCCCGCCTCCTCTCTCGCGCCATCAAGACCTCGCAACTCCGGCCACCGGAGGCTCGCCGAGCCAGCCCCCCCCGCGCCGCTGCTCCCGCCGCCGACCACCGACCGTCGCCGCCCTTCGCCCACGACTCCGCCACCCGGCTCCCGAGCTCCTCCCTGCCGCCTCTCCTCGCCTGCTGCCCTACAGCCGCCTGGCTGGTGCGCCTTCTGCCAAAGAAGTCACGGACCCAGTCCTTGCCGCCGGCCCCGTCTCCAGCCAGATCCGGCGAAGGACCGGCCGGACCTGCCACCCCGTGCTTTGCCGGACTTCTCCTCCTCAAATGCCAGCCGTCCTTGAATTCTGTGCTGCGCCGAAACCAGATCCAGATTCGGAGGGTATAATTTTCTCCAAGTCCCGAAATCCCTGATATTCTGGTGCTCTGTTCATCATGCCATAACTTTTTGCCTGTAGCTCCGCTTTGTGCATGTAATATATCAAAATGTTCATCATGAGATACTCCTCATTTCATTCCATTGTGCCTGCTTGTTTGAATCCATATTGATGCCCTAATCGTCATTGCAAGTGTGCTATATGATGTTAACCTGCTGAGACTGTTATAACTTGTTGTTTTGTCATTTTCGTTGCATTTTGTGTGTGCATCCTATGAGCTTGATGTCTATATGAGTTTTGAGCTACATCATGCCATCTTTACAGTGGTGCAATCCATGTATTTGTTTGAGTATTTTAGTGAGTGAATCAAGCTCGTGAAATGGGCTACTTGTTGTTACTGTTTTGCTAGACTGAATCTGTTATACCATGATGATATGTAAACCTGTTGGAGTCACTCTATGCATAATCTGGAGATTTTCACTAAGGATATTTTTTTATACATGTCTTGCTCTATCCATCCATGCCCTTGGTTACAATGATAGCCTGTTGTAGCTTGTTGCAATCTTGCTCTTAACTTGCTAAATAATGTTTGTCATCTTGTTAACATTAAGTTCAGTTTTGCCATGAGTGTTGCTAGTGATCCATGCACCCTATGACTTGCTCTTGCCATGTGTAGCTTAATAATTATGTCATCTTACTTTCGGGTGACTTCACATGCCATGAAATGCTATGTGGAGAGTGGTACAAGCTCACCAACATGCATACTTATCATTGTTCCTGCCATGTACTGTTATTCTGAATCTATCATATCATTTGCCATATTTGCATGGATCCTACCATCTTTTCTGTTGATCTTTGGAATTAGTTCATTAAGGGAGTTTTTTTATTTGTCTTTAGTGTTAGCATTCCATGCTCTATTTTGCCATGATATCTTGCTGCAACATGTTGTTTGATAGCTCTAAACATTGCAATCTGATGTTATTTCTGCCATGTCCAGTGATTTCTGCCAAGTTTGTGAAACTGTTATTATTTACAATCTTGCCATGTCCTTTTGAACATGTTCTAGTGATTTCTGGAGATAGGTCATTGTTCATGTTTTGTCATGCTTTACCTGTACATCATGGCCATGCCTTTTATTTTCATGTTGAGATGTTGTAGCATATTGTTTTGATGCTTGCTAGATGCCTAGTTGTTGTTTTGGACAGCTTGTCCTTTCAACTTGTTTCACGTGTATGTGTTGAACCGTTGCTCCGTTTTAAGTGTGCTCTATATGAAACTTGCTTGATTTCGCATGTAGTTTCATCTTATCATGTTGCATTATTGTTTTGAGAGTGTTTGCTTGATGTTCGTATGCATTTTGCATCAATGCCATGTTTAACTTGTTTTGCTCATATCTTCTAGGCCATAGCTCCGAACTAATTGAACTTTATATGTAACTTGACTAGAATTTCGTTTAGATCATCTTGGTGCATTTTAACTTGCTGTTTAATAACTTGAACATAAGGTTTATTCAGATCTGGACTAATTTCGAAATTTGCATATGAGGACTTACCGGAATTGTTATATGTTGTTTCCGGCCTCATTTAAACTTGCTTTGATGTCTTTTTTTTTGTTTGCATCATCTCTTGCCATGAGTAGCTTCATTTAGCCTTGTCATGCATCATACTTGGTTGAGCATCATGCCATGTCTATGTGTTGTGTGTTTACCTTTTTGTTTGCTTCTTTCCGGTTGTGCTCTTTCTTGTTAGTTCCTGTTTCGTTGCGATCGTGAGGATTCGTTCGTCTATTCTTGGTTCATCTTCGTGGCTTCATCTTCTTCATGGACTCGTTCTTCTTCCTAGAAGGATTTCAGGCAGGATGACCGTCACCCTGGATCTCACTACTATCATTGCTATGCTAGTTGCTTCGTTCTATCGCTTTGCCGTGCTACCTATCTCTTGTTGATCAAGCCTCCCAAACTGCCATGTCAGCCTCTAACCTTTTCACCCTTCCTAGCAAACTGTTGTTTGGCTATGTTACCGCTTTGCTCGGCCCCTCTAATAGCATTGTTAGTTGCAGGTGAAGTTGAGGATTGCTCCATGATGGACATGATTATGTTTGGATATCACAATATCTCTTATTTAATTAATGCATCTATATACTTGGTAAAGGGTGGAAGGCTCGACCTTATGCCTGGTGTTTTGTTCCACTCTTGCCGCACTAGTTTCCGTCATACCGGTGTTATGTTCATTGATTTTGCGTTCCTTACGCGGTTGGGTGATTTATGGGATCCCCTTGACAGTTCGCTTTGAATAAAACTCCTCCAGCAAGGCCCAACCTTGGTTTTACCATTTGCCTACCTAAGCCTTTTTCCTTGGGTTTCCGGAGCCCGAGGGTCATCTTTATTACCCCCGGCCAGTGCTCCTCTGAGTCTTGGTCCAAACTAGAGCCCTTTGCAGCGCCCCCTCAGGGAAACTTGAGGTCTAGTTTTAGTTGTATGGATTGATCATCCGGTGTATCCTGAGAACGAGATATGTGCAGCTCCTATCAGGATTTGTCGGCACATTTGGGCGGTTTTGCTGGTCTTGTTTTACCATTGTCGAAATGTCTTGTAACCAAGATTCCGAGACTGATCGGGTCTTCCTGGGAGAAGGAATATCCTTCGTTGACCGTGAGAGCTTGTGATGGGCTAAGTTGGGACACCCCTGCAGGGTTTAAATTTTCGAGAGCCGTGCCCGCGATTATGTGGCAGATGGGAATTTGTTAATATCCGGTTGTAGATAACTTGACACTTGACTTAACTAAAACGCATCAACCGCGTGTGTAGCCATGATGGTCTCTTTTCGGCGGAGTCCGGGAAGTGAACACGGTTTTGGGTTATGTTTGACGTAACTAGGAGTTCAGGATCACTTCTTGATCATTGCTAGCTTCATGACCATTCCAATGCTTCTCTTCTCGCTCTTATTTGCGTATGTTCGCCACCATATATGCTTAGACGCTGCTGCAACCTCACCACTTTACCCCTTCTTACCCATTAAGCTTTGCTAGTCTTGATACCCATGGTAATGGGATTGCTGAGTCCTCGTGGCTCAAATATTACTGCAACAACAGTTGTAGGTGCAGTTTATGCGATGATCATGACGCGAGAGTGATGCTTGCTTGTTTTGGAGTTCTTCTTCTGCTTCTTCCTCGATCAGGGGATAGGTTCCAGGTCGGCAGCCTGGGCTAGCAGGGTGGATGTTGTTTGAGCTTCTGTTTGTGTTTCATCCGTAGTCGGATGTTGATCTTATGGATGATGTATTGATGTATTCATGTGGCATTGTTTGCCTCTTGTATGTATCCCCAACTATTATGTAATGGTATGATGTAATGATATCCACCTTGCAAAAGTGTCTCCAATATGCGCTTCTATCCTTGGTGGGACCTTCGAGTTCCTTTAGGATAGGGTCGCATATCGGGCGTGACAGATCTAGAGGTGACCAAAGCCGCACAGGATGATAGGAAAAGGCATAAAGCAGCCAAGAAAAGAGAGTTCCGCCGCCGCAAGAAAGAAGAGCCTGCACGTCGTGATGACGAGAGCTTGGCGGAGATTGAAGCACGGTTGGTTGCTGCCTACAAGGCCGGGAAGGAGAACGCCGGCATCTGGCCAGCATGCCCCGATGGCAGCATGTGAGAAGTGGTTTAAGTTTGTAGTATTAGAGCAAATTACCAGTAGTACTTTAAGTTTATAGTATTAACGTACAATGAGCATCCTTTGAGGGCTTTGAGTGTTGATTAGCATGTGTGACCGTGTGCGCTTTTTGTGTTAATCATTACAAGATCACAAAACACATGGCTTCTATGTCGTACCCGTGTGCGTTTTTTTGCTTGACCGGAAAAAATCGACTACACATGTACATTTTTTTTTGGGACGGGAACTGCCAATTTTCTGTTTGAGTATTATACGCGCTTCGTCTGTGTTGTGTGTTTCCCCCTCTCAAGTTTTAAGTTTCGCAGCAAAATTTTCATTAGGCGCGCGATTTCAGAATTTATTCCTCCAACCACATCCCGACCCATCAAATTTCCTTAGTATCTCCCCCACCTCCCCCTCCCCCCCCCCCATGCCCCCGCACCTTCCCCTACCGGCAGCTCAAACCGCCATCAGCTTCAACCACATCTACTTTCTACTCGGATCCAGTTAGGTAACCCACCAATCTTTATCACAGTCCCGGCCTGATTGCTTAAATGGCGCCTGCGAAACATCCTCATGCCTCCAAATCCCCACCATCCCTACCTCCAGAGCATCGCCGTGCAAGCCCAACCACATATCTCTTGGATGTCGAGGAGCTGATGGCGGTCCATGGCGAGATGGCCGCTCTGCGTGTTGACCCGGAGGAACACCTCGCCTCCACCACCGCCGACATGGTGCAGGCTCAGGCCTAGAAGAAGTGCCCCGGCGGCTACCCCCCAGGACTTAACAGGTCTGACCTGACCAGCTAAATCTTACCAATACCACTTGCAATGGCTATGTTTTGTACTGTTGATGTATTAAGCATGTTCATGCCTTGTTTATTTCAGTACTGCACACTGTGTGATGTTCAAGTATTAACAGTTTAGTTCAATTTCACCAATACCAGCAACAAACTTTGCTACCATGCTACTGTCCGCAATGAAGATATACTAGAGATGCTGCCCATTTGCTATTTTTGGTGGATGCTAACCCTGTCGTACTTAACATGCCTATCCATGTACTTGTGCAGGGCCATAACGGGCGATGCTGTTTTTTGCCGTCGAGGTTAGCTGCATCCCATGTCTTACAGTATTTTACATCATTTGTGCAATTCAGTTTAGCTTCTAACATTTACTTGCTTCTTTTAGGTACACATGTCGGGGGCACTGATCCACGCTTCGACCCGGAGGAAGAGCTTGCATCCGCCGCCGCTAACTTTGGGTGGGCTCTGGCCAAGATGAAGTGCCCAGGAACTACCTTTCAGGACTTACCAAGTATGAACTCGCCAATTCAATCTTACCAATATCTGTTGCAATTAATTGCTATGTTTTGTATGGTCGATGTCTTAAGCATCTTGTAGTAAACATGCCTAACCCGTTTTAGCTAGTTCCCCTACCTTTCTATAGACAACTGGGCCATTATGTGCTCTGGCAGCACCTACCTTGTGATGTTTAACTCTGCCAATTGCATTTTTATCAGTACCGGTTTCAATGGCCATTAAGCTTGTTGCAATTAACAGTTGTATCCATTTTTAAACAGTTGTTTTTCAATGGCTACAAACTTACAAAACATGAATTAGGATGTTTTTAAGACTGTTGTAATTAACAGTTGTATCCATTTTTTAATCCGTCCCTTTGCTAGCGTGCTACTCTTTCACAATGAAGATATCACTATAGATGCTGCCGTTTTATTACCATTTGCTATTTTTTGGTGGATGTTAACCCTGTTGTAGTTAACATTGGCTTTCCATGTACTTACACATGGCTACAATGGGGGATGTTGTTGTTTGCCGTCGACGTTAGCTGCATCTCATGTCTTATACACCATATATTCCTAAATTTAAGTATTTTTAGAGATTCCAATATAGACTACATAAGGAGCAAAATGAGTGAATCTAGATTCTCATCTAAACTATGTCTATAATTCTATATACATCTGTATGTAGTTCATATTGAAATCTCTAAAAATACTAGTACTTAGGAATGTAGGTAGTTGTATTCTACATCATTTGTGCAATCTCATTTAGCTTCTAACATTTACTGGTTGCTTGTAGGTACCTATATGAGCGGTACTAATCCACGCTGCGATCCCTTTTGCGTATGGGGCAATGAGATATTCATGAACAAGTGTCAAGTGAGGAAACTAAGAAAGATTGTTAGGCGAAAGAAACGGGTGATGGGAATTAAGCTCTTTATTTACAATTTGTCCAAGACATCAGTGAACTTTAGGATGGTAAGTAATCTGTTGCCTTTTCCTCTTGCCCACAACAAGTTACTCTATTAGACTTCAGGATTTGATATTTTTCTCTTTTCAGTGGTTTCCGAAGCTATTTACTTATGATTACCTTGCGAACTACATGACCAGAGTGTAGGCAACTAAGGTTAAAGTATATAATTCATGCTACCATGGTAATGCTCTAGAAGTCGTCCTAAGGGCGGTGAAGCATGAGCGGGCGATCGTCACAAGGGGTTGGACAAAAATTGTTCGTGCCTATGGCATGCAGGAAGGCACATTATGGGCATTCCGCTTCTTCAACAACATCGGCAGTAAAAATGGTTTACACTTGTCTCTTCACCTTTACCGCCTGTAAATATTGTGGTTCATCATAGCTAAGTGTTGTCTAATCCTGTAATTACTGAATATATTGTATTGCCAATTTTATTTATGGATTCGCTGTTGAACCATTGTGCTGAGAATTTGAATTGCACGTTTCATATTTCAAAAATTCCAATTCGAATAATAAATTACAGACAAAAAAATTCTACAGGAGCGAATAAAATAATGTGCACACGGTTAGAAAGAAAACAGCGTGTGCAATGAAAAAATAAAACAGACGGTTCTTTGACATGAAATGTTTGCGATGCCCTTCGGACGCACACACGGTTTCATCTCATATGCGTGTGCGATTCATGGTAATACGGCAAACATTTCAAACCAGTGTGTGTGTGTGATAGGAATACCAATCGCACACATTACGAAAATGTACATGTTGGCGTTAGTAGAGGCACCGCACACATTTTACATTCTTGAACCGTGTGCGATAACGTACCTATCACAAACATATCGGCAGATTAAATGTTGATGTCCACCTTTTTCACACGACTATAGCAGCCTAATAGTTTGGGATGTACATAAGAATGGAAACGTACTCCTTGGATTGATTGTGTGTGATATACATAAGAATGGAAATGTTTTTCTGGGATTCACCGTGTGGAATATACATATGAACGGAAGCAATTGGCTTTCCATGCCTCGGCCGATCACACACGAGTCAGCTTGTGTGCCAGGAGGGCCTATCCCCGACGTTTTCTGGGTCGTGGGAATGACCCCCCTATCGCCCACACTCACTTGGAGACGGTTCCAAATGTCGTCACGGAAAGGGGTTTAAAACCGTTTGTATAGCATCGACGCGTACCATTGTTAGGGTGTCATCTCTGGTATGTTATCTACTCCCTCCGTCCGGTGAAGAGTGTACATCTAGAAATTTTAGGACAAATTATGAAGTTGAGTAAAAAATGCTTGAAAAGGTGCAAGCCACTATCTCTCTTCTCTTTAATTACCCACCCTCCAATGAGCTAAGTGCATGTAGAAATTAAGAAGACCATGTGTAGATTTCTATTGGTCTTGATTACCGTGTGATGAGAGAGAAGTATTTTTTTCCTACTTTAAAGTGCGTTGGGAAGATAGAAGTACACTTTTTTGTGGACAAATTTTGAACCTAGATGTACACTCTTCATCGGACGGAGGGAGTATGTGTTTGTTGGTATTGTTTGAAGACTTTGTGGTATCATTATGTTTGTATTGTAATGAACCCACCCGTTAGTACTACTAAGACCAAGTATAGTTATTGTTTATCCCGTGCTAACGTTTTATGTTGTTGTTGTGTCTGTGTGTACCGGTAACACCATCGCTCCTAGGAGATGTTACCATAGCACTTATGTTGTATGTAACCTAACAACAGCACTTGGCATCAGGGTAGGACATGTAGGCAACCAAGCAATGCTGCCTATGTTGTTGCTCTTGGAGAGGATGCACTCAAACAAACTATGTGAAAACATGGTTTATAACATATATTCACTTTGCCAGGCTGAGTCGGCAGCACACACAGACACCGGTGCCTGGTTGTGTACTGGTAACCCAACCGTGTCAGTGTCGTCACGAGGTGAGGTATCTAGAAGAACCATACTGCTAGAGATCATGGCGGTAGGCCTTAACCACCCCCTCCCACCCCCCCCCCACCCCTTAAAGTGGGTTTTAGTTTGTTGTAGGTTATGCAACCCTACCGCCACAAGTAAGATGTTATACCCTACAATATAAACTAGTTTTCATCTTCAAATTAGATAGAATTAACAAAACTAGTTACTACAATATGAAGTAGGGTCCAACTTCAACACATCCATCATATTTAATCATTCTAAAAAAACCTAGAATCAACAAAAAAATAGAACTACTAGATGAACTAGGGTTTATCTTGTGAAAAAAATGCATCAAAAATATAGCTTTTCAACTAAAACTACCTGGAGGGATCGTAGGAGCTTACTTCTCTTGTCATGGAGCCAACTCGATCCACAAGAATGGTGCAGAAATAGAGGAGATTGGAGGGGGAGTGGAAGCAATGAGATAGGTGCCTCCTCCTCTGTTCTTCGAGGCGGTATGGGAGGAAGATGGGGCTGGCTTGGTGTGTTTTCCCCGCCAGCTAGCCCCCGGGCCTTATAACTATTCAAAACCTACCGCCAGGATAGCTGGCGGTAGAGTATAATAGCCTGCCGCCAAGGGCCTTGACGGTAGGGTTGATAACACAGAGGCGAATGGCATTTTACTTGTGCAAACGTGGATAAGTGGCCTACCGCCAGGGGCCTCGGTGGTAGGCAGATATACCCTACCATCATCGACCCCAAGGAAAAGGGGTCCGATCTCGAAAAAAATGAACTAGGGTCAAATCCCTTACAAAAAGGGTCAAAACACAAAATTTGGCCGCCAAAGGGTGCTCGGCAAGTCGCCACTACACCATGACCTATTGACGAACCCAGGGACACCTCCAACACTACACGGCAACATCCAGAAGCCACTCCATAAGGGGAATCACGATCGATCGAAGCCAGCACTTCAACCCATGTACCCACCTCGTGCATGAATATGTAGGAGATGACCCACCACACCACACCCAGCCATTTGGAGTGAGCATCACCATGGTCATGGAGGCCTGAAGATCATAGGGGAAGGGGCACTTGGCTAGATTTTCTGGTTAGCTCCAAAGTTGGCTTGGAAAGCAACTAGAAGGGCCCTTGGGCTTCTTTTTATTCTAAAACAAATAAAGTAGTTTGGATAATGCAATTACCCAACACAAATGGTTGTGTGCATCGCCTGAGCAGAAGCCAAAGGTAATCCTTGTTTTCAGAAAGAAACATACCCAACACATCATAACACATATAAAGGCGGTACATATGCTTAAGGAAAGTACATCTCAAGACACTACATCTAAATGCATTAAATGTAAGGGCACTAGTATAGAACATGCAGATATGGCAGTGCACTTAATTAGAGATTAAGGCAGTAGTGAAAAATAACTAAATACTTTTAGTGAAACATATAACACATATGACCTAGTGTCGAAAATCTTGCCATGAGTGAACAGATCACATACTCGGGACCCTCGGTGCAAAAGTGAATCTATTTTCGGATCTAATATATGGCACCCATTGGGGGTAGGCGTGGGGGCACTCACTTATGGTGTGTTTTACTTGTTGCATGAGAATGCATTCAAAATTGACCTTCATGAATGGGTACAAATATTCAAGCCAAATCGCATATTTTCACTGAATTCAAATGTGTATGTGAAATATCTCAAAGGCTAAATTGTAGTATCTATAAGACTGTTGTAACACAAGTTGCTAAATAGCCATGTCATTTTGGGGCCTCTGTAAGTCGTGTTAAAGGAGAAGACCCCCTCCCACCCACCCGCACTACCTCGCCCCCCTCCCCCCGCGGCGATGGAGCGCCGCCACTATGTTCCCCCTCCATGGCCTCCACTCCCTCCTCCCCCCTTCGCCGCCATCGATAGCGGCCCCCGGCGCAGCCCGAGTGGCGCCAGCGGTAGCAGAATCCTCTTCCTCACGCGCTTGGAGACGGGGGCATGGCTCCTTCCCTCCCTGCGGCGGTGCTCCTAGGGCGATAGTGGCTTGGCGCGGGCTGGCCGGGGGATCTCCAATGCGGCGGTGCAGGCGTTGCCCGCAGGGTGACACGGTCGTGCAGCTAGCCGACGACGCCCACGCGGCCCAAATCTGGGCCCATCTGGGTTGGCGCGGGCTAGCTGCCCTTCACGCATCATCGAGGCTCCCTGGTGGTGGAGGTTGGGTGCCAGCGGTCTCCGGGTGGTGGCGGTGCTGTCAGCCGGCGTGCTGCATCACGGTGACGGGGCTTCGCATGCCCGTGTTGGGCCCGACCAGGCTAGTAGAGGCATGATTTGCCTCGGTTGACGCGTCAGGTCTTTTGTCGCTGCAGCGGTGGAGAATGTTCCCTCTTGCTTGGCTGAGGTCCTGCTACCCCCGACTCCGGTGTCCTCTTCTTGTTCATGTTGACCTTGTGTTGGTGACCTCAATGAGATGACGAGGATGTCTCCAAGACCGTGCTGGCGCATGCTGGTGGGCGGCCGGCCGGGTGGAGATCGATGGAGCATCCAGGGTGGTGGTGGTTGTTTGGGTCGGGAAAAATCCCTAGCAGCTTGTCCGTCACTAACGCGGTGACGCCTATGGGCGCCATCATTCCTTCCTGAAGAGCGTCGGGTATACCCCTTCCACACCTCCCTCCGCATACCAAGGGAAACCCTAAAACTAGTCCGGGCAGTAGTGGCATCATCGTCACATTCCTTCTTGAAGGTGCTGCCCGGTAAGAGACGCTTCGGAGTGCTAGGAGCGTGGTGGGACATCTCCGGAGGGCGCAGCGGTTGCTAGTCATCTTTGTTTCGTTGATCTGCCGGTGTTGCCATTTGTTTTCTTTTTATTTATATCTCTTTTTTTCCTTTGGGCCTTTTTGTACAACGGCCCTGGCGAGCTTGTTGTATTCGATGGTTGTTTTATAATATAAAGCGGGGGAAACCCTTTATCATCAAGGAGAAGCTCGTGTATAACATATTAATCTTAAAGGATATTGTCCTTTGCAATCGATCTTCTGATAGCATACCTAGTGTTTATTTTTGGTTCTTGAAATTTGGTTGAGTGCTTAATGTTACTTACATTGTTGTTGTTCTCGTATCCAGTCTCGTAAATGCTGTAAAGATCCAGCGAAAATAGTTTCATTGGTGCCTCCCGCATGTGACATATCTTACATGCTTTTTTGTTTGGCAGATGATGTATCTGCCATCATAAATCTTCTCTAATCCTATTTCTTGTCGATGCATCAGATTACTTAGTTTTCTCTAGTGTGATAATGTTTAGCTGATAGGGAAGGCATATACATGATGTTAAAGATTCTGAGAAGCATGCAGATGTTCCAAGTAAAGAAATACAGAAAAGATGCATGCAGTGATGTCTACTACACAACCTTCTTCTTGTAAACATTGTTGGCCCTCCAAGTGCAGAGGTTTGTAGGACAGTAGAAAATTTCCCTCAAGTGGATGACCTAAGGTTTATCAATCTGTGGGAGGCGTAGGATGAAGATGGTCTCTCTCAAACAACCCTGCAACCAAATAACAAAGAGTCTCTTGTGTCCCCAACACACCCAATACAATGGTAAATTGTATAGGTGCACTAGTTCGGCGAAGAGATGGTGATATAAGTGCAATATGGATGGTAGATATAGGTTTTTGTAATCTGAAATTATAAAAACAGCAAGGTACAAGTGGTAAAAGTGAGCGTAAACGGTATTGCAATGCTAGGAAACAAGGCCTAAGGTTCATACTTCCACTAGTGCAAGTTATCTCAAAAATAATAACATAATTGGATCATATAACTATCCCTCAACATGCAGCAAAGAGCCACTCCAAAGTCACTAATAGCGGAGAACAAACGAAGAGATTATTGTAGGGTACGAAACCACCTCGAAGTTATTCTTTCTAATCGATCTATTCAAGAGTCCGTAGTAAAATAACATGAAGCTATTCTTTCTGTTCGATCTATCCTAGAGTTCGTACTAGAATAACACCTTAAGATACAAATCAACCAAAACCCTAATGTCACCTAGATACTCGAATGTCTCCTCAAGTATCCATGGGTAAGATTATACGATATGCATCACACAATCTCAGATTCATCTATTCAACCAACACAAAGTACTTCAAAGAGTGCCCCAAAGTTTCTACCAGAGAGTCAAGACGAAAACGTGTGCCAACCCCTATGCATAAGTTCACAAGGTCACTGAACCCACAAGTTGATCACCAAAACATACATCAAGTGGATCACGTGAATATCCCATTGTCACCACAGATAAGCACATGCAAGACATACATCAAGTGTTCTCAAATCCTTAAAGACTCAATCCGATAAGATAACTTCAAAGGGAAAACTCAATCCATTACAAGAGAGTAGAGGGGGAGAAACATCATAAGATCCAACTATAATAGCAAAGCTCACGATACATCAAGATTGTGCCGAATCAACAACACGAGAGAGAGAGAGAGAGAGAGAGATCAAACGCATAGCTACTGGTACATACCCTCAGCCCCGAGGGTGAACTACTCCCTCCTCGTCATGGAGACCGCCGGGATGATGAAGATGGCCACCGGTGAGGGATCCCCCCTCCCGCAGGGTGCCGGAACAGGGTCTCGATTGGTTTTTGGTGGCTACAGAGGCTTGCGGCGGCGGAACTCCCGATCTAGGTTATTTTCTGGAGGTTTCAGTATTTATAGGAATTTTTGGCATCGGGAACAAGTTAGGGAGGTCTCTGGGCTGTCCACGAGATAGGGGGCACGCCCAGGGGTGGTGGGCGCGCCCTCCACCCTCATGGGCAGCTCGGGACTCTTCTGGCCCAACTCTTTCACTCCAGGGGCTTCTTTTGGTCCATAAAAAATCATCAAAAATTGGCACGTCAATTGGACTCCGTTCGGTATTCCTTTTCTGTAAAACTCAAAAACAAGGAGAAAACAGAAACTGGCACTGGGCTCTAGGTTAATAGGTTAGTCCCAAAAATCATATAAACTAGCATATAAACGCATATAAAACATCTAAGATGGATAATATAATAGAACAGAACAATCAAAAATTACAGATACATTGGAGACGTATCAAGCATCCCCAAGCTTAATTCTTGCTCGTCCTCGAGTAGGTAAATGATAAAAACATAATTTTTGATGTGGAATGCTACCTGACATAATTATAAATATAATTCACTTTATTGTGGCATGAATATTCAGATCTGAAAGATTCAAGACAAAAGTTTAATATTGACATAAAAATAATAATACTTCAAGCATACTCACAAAGTAATCATGTCTTCTGAAAATAACATGGCCAAAGAAAGTTCATCCCTACAAAATCATATAGTCTGACTATGCTCTATCTTCATCACACAAAATATTTAAATCATGCACAACCCCGGTTTCAGCCAAGCAATTGTTTCATACTTTAGTATTCTCAAACTTTTTCAATCTTCACGCAATACATGAGCGTGAGCCATGGACATAGCACTATACGTGGAATAGGATGTTGGTTGTGGAGAAGACGAAAAGGAGAAGATAGTCTCACATCAACTAGGCGTATCAATGGGCTATGGAGATGCCCATTAATAGATATCAATGTGAGTGAGTAGGGATTGCCATGCAACGGATGCACTAGACCTATAAGTGTATGTAAGCTCATCAAAAGAAACTAAGTGGGTGTGCATCCAACTTGCTTGCTCACGAAGACCTAGGGCAATTTGAGGAAACCCATCATTGGAATATGCAAGCCAAGTTCTATAATGAAAAGTTCCCACTAGCATATGAAGGTGACAACATAGGAGACTCTCTATCATGAAGGTCATGCTGCTACTTTGAAGCACAAGTGTGGTAAAAGGATAGTAACATTGTCCCTTCTCTCTTTTTCTCTCATTTTTTTGGTGGGCTTCTTTGGCCTCTCTTTTTTTATTTGCGCTTCTTTGGCCTCTTTTATTTTTCATAAAGTCCGGAGACTCATCCCAACTTGTGAGGGAATCATTGCTTCCATCATCCTTTCCTCACATGGGATAATGCTCTAATAATGAAGATCATCACACTTTTATCTACTTATAACTCAAGAATCTTAGAACAAAATATGACTCTATGTGGATGAATCCGGCGGTGTACCGGGATAATGAATCAAGAGTGACATGTATGAAAGAATTAAGAATGGTGGCTCTACCACAAATACGATGTCAACTACATGAGCATGCAAAGCAATATGACAATGGTGGAGCGTGTCATAATAAACGTAACGGTGGAAAGTTGCATGGCAATATATCTCGGAATGGCTATGGAAATGCCATAATAGGTAGGTATGGAGGATGTTTTGAGGAAGGTATATGATGGGTGTATGATACCGGCGAAAGTTGCGCGGCACAAGAGAGGCTAGCAATGGTGGAAGGGTGAGAGTGTGTATAATCTATGGACTCAACATTAGTCATGAAGAACTCACATACTTATTGCAAAAATCTACAAGTTATCAAAACAAAGTACTACACGCATGCTCTTAGGGGATGGGTTGGTAGGAGTTAACCATCATGCGATCCCGACCTCCACACATAAGGAAGACAATCAATAAATAAATCATGCTCCAACTTCATCACATAACGGTTCACCATACGTGCATGCTACAGGAATCACAAACTTTTAACACAAGTATTCCTCAAATTCACAACTACTCAACTAGCATGACCCTAATATTACCATTCTCATATCTCAAAACAATCATCAAGTATCAAACTTCTCATAGTATTCAATGCACTTTAAATGACAGTTTTTATTATACCCATCTTGGATGCCCATCATATTAGGACTAAATTCATAACCAAAGCAAATTACCATGATTTTCTAAAAGACTCTCAAAATAATATAAGTGAATCATGAGAGTTCATTAATTTCTTCAAAATAAAATCATCGTAGTGCTCTAAAAAGATATAAGTGAAGTACTAGAGCAAAATTATCTAGTTCAAAAGATATAAGTGAAGCACATAGAGTATTCTAATAAATTACGATTCATGTGTGTATCGCCCAAAAGGTGTGTACAGAAAGGATTATTGTGGTAAACTAAAAAGCAAAGACTCAAATCATACAAGACGCTCCACGCAAAACACATATCATGTGGTGAATAAAAATATAGCATCAAGTAAAGTTACCGATGGACGAAGACGAAAGAGGGGATGCCTTCCGGGGCATCCCCAAGCTTAGGTTCTTGGTTGTCCTTGAATATTACCTTGGGGTGCCTTGGGCATCCCCAAGCTTAGGCTCTTGTGACTCATTATTCCATAGTCCATAGAATCTTTACCCAAAACTTGAAAACTTCACAACACAAAACTCAACAGAAAACTCGTAAGCTCCGTTAGTATAAGAAAATAAATCACCACTTAGGTACTGTTGTGAACTCATTCTAAATTCATATTGGTGTAATATCTACTTTATTCCAACTTCTCTATGGTTCATACCCTCCGATACTACTCATAGATTCATCAAAATAAGCAAACAACACATAGAAAACAGAATCTGTCAAAAACAAAACAGTCTGTAGTTATCTGTAACGCTCGAATACTTCTGTAACTCCAAAAATCCTACCAAATTAGGAAAACCTGAGAAACTTTGTGTAAAAATCCAGAGCAGAATGAATCAGATCAAAATCACGTTTCTGTGAATTATCAAAACTAATTTACTGAGCGCAAAAGTTTCTGATTTTCAGCAGGATCAACACAACTATCACCGTAAGCTATCCTAAAGGTCTTACTTGGCACTTTATTAAAACAAACGCTATAAAACATGATTACTAGAGTAGCATAATCATGTGAACACATAAAACAGTAAAGGTAAATATTGGGTTGTCTCCCAACAAGCGATTTTTTTTAATGCCTTTCTAGCTAGGCATGGTGATTTCAATGATGCTCATATAGAAGATAAGAATTGAAACATAACGGGAGCATCATGAAGAATATGACTAGCACATTTAAGTCTAATCCACTTCCTATGCATAGAGATTTCATGAGCAAATAATTTATGGGAGCAAGAATCAACTAGCATAGGAAAGCAAAACAAGCATAGATTCAAGATTTTCAACACATAGAGAGGAAACTTTATATTATTGCAATTCCTACAAGCATATGTTCCTCCCTCATAATAATTTTCAGTAGCATCTTGAATGATTTCAACAATATAACCATCGCATAAAGCATTCTTTTCATGAGCCACTTGCATATAAATTTTACTACTCTCCAAATAAGCAAATGTATTCTCATCAATAGTAGTGGGAGCAAACTCAACAAAATAACTATCATGTGAATCATAATCCAATTGAAAATTAAAATCAAGATGACAAGTTTCATGGTTATCATTGTTCTTTATAGCATATGTGTCATCACAATAATCATCATAAATAGAAGGCATGCTTCCATCATAATAAATTTGCTCATCAAAACTTGGGGGACTAAAAATATCATATTCATCCAACATAGCATCCCCAAGCTTGTGGCTTTACATATCATTAGCATCATGCGTATTCAAAGAATTCATACTAACAACATTGCAATCATGATCATCATTCAAATATTTAGTGCCAAACATTTTAATGCATTCTTCCTCTAGCAATTGAGCACAATTATCGGAATCCTTATTTTCAGGGAAGACAATGAAAAGATGAAGCATATGAGGCACACTCAATTCCTTTTTTTAATTTTCTTTTATAGACTAAACTAGTGATAAAAAAGAAACTAAAAGATTTGATTGCAAGATCTAAAGATATACCTTCAAGCACTCACCTCCCCGGCAACGGCGCCAGAAAAGAGCTTGATGTCTACTACACAACCTTCTTCTTGTAGACGTTGTTGGGCCTTCAAGTGTAGAGGTTTGTAGGACAGTAGCAAATTTCCCTCAAGTGGATGACCTAAGGTATATCAATCCGTGGGAGACATAGGATGAAGATGGTCTCTCTCAAACAACACTGCAACCAAATAACAAAGAGTCTCTTGTGTCCCCAACACACCCAATACAATCTAAATTGTATAGGTGCACTAGTTCGGCGAAGAGATGGTGATACAAGTGCAATATGGATGGTAGATATAGGTTTTTGTAATCTGAAATTATAAAAAGAACAAGGTAACAAGTGGTAAAAGTGAGCGTAAACGGTATTGCTATGCTAGGAAACAAGGCCTAAGGTTCATACTTTCACTAGTGCAAGTTCTCTCAAAAACAATAACATAATTGGATCATATAACTATCACTCAACATGCAACAAAGAGTCACTCCAAAGTCACTAATAGCATAGAACAAACGAAGAGATTACTGCAGGGTACGAAACCACCTCAAAGTTATTCTTTCTGATCGATCTATTCAAGAGTCCGTAGTAAAAATAACATGAAGTTATTCTTTCCGTTCGATCTATCCTAGAGTTCGTACTAGAATAACACCTTAAGATACAAATCAACCAAAACCCAAATGTCACCTAGATACTCCAATGTCACCTCAAGTATCCGTGGGTATGATTATACGATATGCATCACACAATCTCAGATTCTTCTATTCAACCAACACAAAGTACTTCAAAGAGTGCCCCAAAGTTTCTACCGGAGAGTCATGACGAAAATGTGTGCCAACCCCTATGCATAAGTTCACAAGGTCACTAAACCCGCAAGTTGATCACCAAAACATACATCAAGTGGATCACGTGAATATCCCATTGTCACCACAGATAAGCACATGCAAGACATACATCAAGTGTTCTCAAATCCTTAAAGACTCAATCCGATAAGATAACTTCAAAGGGAAAACTCAATCCATTACAAGAGAGTAGAGGGGGAGAAACATCATAAGATCCAACTATAATAGCAAAGCTCGTGATACATCAAGATTGTGCCGAATCAACAACACGAGAGAGAGAGAGAGAGAGGGAGAGAGATCAAACGCATAGCTACTGGTACATACCCTTAGCCCCGAGGGTGAACTACTCCCTCCTTGTCATGGAGACCACCGGGATGATGAAGATGGCCACCAGTGAGGGATCCCCCCCTCCGGCAGGATGCCGGAACAGGGTCCCGATTGGTTTTTGGTGGCTACAGAGGCTTGCAGCAGCGGAACTCCTGATCTAGGTTATTTTTTGTAGGTTTCAGTATTTATAAGAATTTTTGGCGTCGGGAACAAGTCCGGGAGGTCTCCAGGCTGTCCACGAGACAGGGGGCGCGTCCAGGGGGTGTGGGCATGCCCCCCACGCTCGTGGGCAGCTCGGGACTCTTCTGGCCCAACTCTTTCACTCCAGGGGCTTCTTTTGGTCCATAAAAAATCATCAAAAATTGGCACGTCAATTGGACTCTGCTTGGTATTCCTTTTCTGTAAAACTCAAAAACAAGGAGAAAACAGAAACTGGCACTGGGCTCTATGTTAATAGGTTAGTCCCAAAAATCATATAAAATAGCATATAAATGCATATAAAACATCTAGGATGGATAATATAATAGCATGGAACAATTAAAAATTATAGATATGTTGGAGACGTATCATGCACTAGTAGAAAAAGTACTTTACGTGAGACACATTAGTCCCGGTTTGTAAACGAACTGGCACTAATGTGACCATTACTGCCGGTTCGAACGGCTAGGCGGGCGGTCATCATTAGTCCCGGTTCGTGTTTAACCTATAGTACCGGTTCGTGCAACGAGCCAGGACTAAAGGGATGCTGGCACGCTGGTGTCAGGATGGGGCCCACCAGTCCCTTTAGTCCCGGTTCGTGGCACGAACCGGTACTAGAGGCTCACCTTTAGTCCCGGTTTGTGTCTTGAACCGGGACTAAAGGTTTTCCCATATAAACCCTTCGTCCAGCCCGTGATTGATCTCGCTATGTTCTTCCCGTTTCCCCTCGATCTCCTCTCTATTCTTCCCCAAAGCTTGAGCTCATCCTTCATTTTGCGCAAAATTTGTCAAGTTTTGAAGGCCCCCCATCCATCCAAATGATCACAAAGGTTAGTAACTTTGTCCTTTTATCTCTCATTGCTAGATTAGCTCTTGCAATGCTCTATAAGTATAGTGATTTGTGTGTTTTACTTTGGGAGTAATTATATATGGTAGTTTATTTTATTTATATGCAATTTGAGCTCAAATTAACTCTTAGTTTGCATATGTAGGTGTGGTTTATTTAGTGCCTTCCCGTCCCCGTCCTAACCACCGTCGATCACCGGCACCACCGTGGTGAGCCTCTTGTTCTTATCTTTTTTTATAAAGAATCATATTTGTGTGATTTAGATATATAGTTACTTGTATAATTTTTCTTACTCGTACGTTGTTTATTATACATAGTGGCATGGTTTTGATATCCGCACCCGTCGGCTCTCGTCCGGTTTATAATTCGGATGTGGTATATTCTCTTTTATAACTATTTATTGCATTTTGTGTTTATCACAAATTATGCCCATCAAGTTGACATAGATATTTTTATCTAGGAGGTATGTGAATCGGAAATTCCAACTGCCCCTCTTGTCGAGAGGTTAAATTTAGTTGAAAAAGAAAACGAGTATTTGAAAGAAAAGTTAAAAAGAATTGAAGAAGAGAAGATGAAATTGGAGTTGTATGTTGCCAATGTCGTCGATGATCACAAGATCAAGATGGAGAAAATGTGCTTGAAGATTCGAAAGATTAGAAAATACGCCATTGATGGTGAGGCTTGGTATCATTATGTTGTTAGATCAATTGTTACCTTAGTTGCGATCTTGATCGCATTTTTTGTTGCATTTAAATGCTTTAGCTAGAGAGTTTATATGTTGTTTTATGAGAATAAGTGTGTATGAACTTTATGTACGAACTTGTATTAGGTTGATGCGCCCAGTACCTGATGACGCAAACGCTTTGCAAAATTCCCACACATGTCCCGTGTCCACGTAATGGGAAGATGATCCTTTGGGTGGATCTAGGTGCACAGCCTCCCTACAAAACCAATCTCACAGGCATGTACGCCCCCGTCTATGTGCCATGGATTTTGGTCCCCCAGCCTCCTCAAATATTGACGCCGGTTGCTTCGGACTCTGGCACGCTAGATTTTTGAAACTTTCAGCATGCTTATATGTGCTATTGTACTCTCCGATGCCTCCTGGTCCTACTCCCACCATGTGCGCGAGAATAAAATAGTTGCAAGGTTTTGATTGAATTCAAAAATAAAACTCTATTTCACTAGCACATATCTGGATGGACAACATACTATCAAAAAGCAACCAAGTTAATCGTCTCTCTCCCAGTTTATAAGGAGAGCAACTGAAGTGTGATTTGATGTGTTGCAACAACCCGACAGTACGAGGGTCACGTGGTAATTGACACAATTGTACTCAGGCGTATAGTGTCTTTTGGGATGCAACTTATCTACCTAAAAGGAAATTATATCTACTACATTACTCCCTTCAATCCTAATTGGTGGTAGTTTTATCTCTTTGCGGAAGAATTAGGGGATTTACGACTGCTCTAATTATTCTAGAATAGAGTAGTCTTAGTTTACAACATGCTACAAATTGCACTAGTGTTGTAGGCTTATAGTGTGGAGTGATGTAGTGGTGGGAGCACGGCTGCACTTACTATATCCTAGTGTTCATATTTACAGGCACCCTTTGCAATCATATACGCATCGAAGAGATGAACTTTTTGTGGAGGTGTATGCTTAGTGGCATGCGTGCATGTATTTATCTCTGCTACAATCAAAAATAATAGTATACTAGAAGGGTTGGACGCGCTTTGCTGCGCTATTTGTGTTGTTGAATTTCATTAAAAAATGTACTATGTTGTAAAATATAAGGTATATAACTTTTTTTAAAGTCAAACTATATATTTAAGTTTGATCAAACTTGTAAAGAAATATATCAAAATCCATAATACTAAATTGGTATGATAGATTAATCATGAAATGAATTTTCATACTTTATTGTTTAATATTGTCGATGTCAATATTTTTCTCTAAACTTGCTCAAAGTTAAAGACATTTGATTTTCCAAAAAACTAATACCCTTTATATTATGGAACTTATGGAATATTTAGTTTGGCGGGTGTGGGAGATGATGGAGTGTGTTTATTTTTATTCTATAATTTGGTGATTTGATGAGACTTTCATAGTGCGGTACGTGTTAGTATATTTCTATAGGGAAATTTCTGCGTTGGTGGCTGCATGTACTATATTGATGCTATAATATCACATGGTTGCTTTCTTCTTTCTAGGTGGTGGGAAGGTGCGCGTAATTAATATGTTTTTATAGGCCGATTGTTGTTGATTGATTCGAAAAGCGTAAACTAAATCTAAAATTGAATATCTCAACCAAGTGAAAGAGCTCCAAAATTAGAGAACATATACATAATTAAAAGAGTTGAATGGGAGAGCTCCTTCAGAAATTATTAATCTGGTCAAAATTGGGTAACCCAATCCTAATTTGAAGATCCAATTAACTGTGAGGCCTTAAAATTAGGAAACATAGTTTATAGTGTTATGAAATTGAATGAGAAAGTTGTGAGAAATTATTGACCCGGTCAAAATTGGGTGACCCAATTTCAAGTGGGAACATCAATTGAATGTGAGCTCTTTAAAACTAGGGAGCTTAGTGTTATAGAGGATGCTCATCAATATATATAATGTACATAGAACCATATGACTTCGGTACTCGTTGTACTACAAACCTGATCTGGTGGGCTGGCTGAAGATGACAATCAGAATTCTTGATGATCGCTACTAAAAGGTTGTTTGGATTCTCTTCGCTCCACAACTCCGCTCCCGGAGCAGGCAGAGCAGGCCCAAACGATGTAAGTCCGCAGAGTCCGGAGTGGAGCGGGGCAGGCAGTAGTTGAAAATCATGGAGCAAGGAAAGAGATGACTTGCAGATCCAAAAAACAAAGAAGTTTGTCGAATTTACAGGGGAATGCCACCAAAAGTGTAACATACCGGTTCGATAGAGTCATGTCTTTCGCGCTTGTCATAGTTTTCTTTATCAAACCAGGCTGGTTCAACCCCTAACGGGCCTCTATCCCTCCCAACCTCCTATTAAGTCAAGCCACAAGCCAGATTATTTGGCTTTCGGCCCAACTCACGAAGCGGAGTGGAGCGAGTGAGGCAGACATTTCTCTGGCTCGGACAACCTATCAAGGAGCGAGAATTCACTCGGAGGAGCAGGACCCTAGGATTTTGCGGAGTGGTGGATTACAAACGTGCTCTAATTAGTAAGCTCCTTCCAGTACCATGACAATGGGTACACACCCAGCAGCACTAAGTGGGATCCATCATTTAGCCTGTATATTAGTACAAATGTGGTTACTAAAAAGCCTACCAGGCTGTAGGAATACTGAAATACATGATATCAATGCCATAAAATTGTATAAAGAGAAAAAAAATTGTGGAAACAAAAGGATGGCCAATTTGTTGATCAAATTTTTGGTGGGTTGCAGGAACATGCAGAACCATGCAATTCAACTGAGAAATTATCTCACAACTATTGATGCATGAAGTACTTTTATCTAATTTTGTAAGGCCTTATTAACATAAATAGTAAGCACAATATATGACGATTGTAGGCTATGGTATAGCATTTAGCATTAATAACACTCCAATATTTATTCTCCCAATAATTTTTACATGCAGGTATCATGCTGAAGTACACAAAAATTTGAAAATGAACTTTAGCTGAACCAAATACCACCATGGCTGCAATAATACACCATTGAAGCGGTTATTTCCCACCATTATAGAGGTACCATAGCATCAATCCATCATCAACCTTATAAGAACCCTCCTTTCGTCTATATGGGAACTATACCTGGTCATATCCTGGGCCGGCCCGGACCTTGGGTCGGACCTAAAAAGGCCCGCAACAGAAAACATAGCCCCACCCTGGCATTCAGGCCTTGATTTCAGGCCCAAGCCCAGCCCATTAGTGGAATAGCCTGTCGGGACTCAGGCTAGGCCTCTTTCCTAAAACACGCAAATGTCAAGCCCAAGCCTGGCGCGCCCTGGCATTCAGGCTCAAAATCTAGGTCCGGGCCCGGCCCATTGGCAAGACTGGGTCGGGCCCGATCGAGTTGGTCGGGCCGGGTATCCCATGGCTGAAACATACCGAGCATCTACATGGGATCCAATCAGATGGTTGTTTGATTGAAATTCTGTTGAAATGACAAAACGTAAGCGCATAGTTAATTATCATGACATCTAAATTAATTACCAATTGACGACAAAAGTAAATATGAAGCACCTAGTTCTCTAGCCTTTGTACCAAAATGCACAATCCAACGCCTTGCATGACTCAAAACGTCCATTCATTCCACAACACCACAGCAAAAGGGTAGCGACACAGAAAAATCACGCCAATGCAATACGGGTAACAAAACTCGCACACACACTGGAACAATGAAGTCGCAACCCACCAAACTCAAGCGCCCAATCAACTGCCGTCAGGCACATGCACACCAAGCCCTAGGACATGAACCACCCTCCGTAGGCGCTTTAGCACAACGACCCCAACCATAGGAATAGTGCCTAGTTTACGGGCATCGACGGTAGACCCGGCAATTCTGAACCAGTGCAGGAGCGGCAGCCCAAAAAAAGGGAACATCCAATACGGATGATTCTGACGTAGAGAAGATACACTAGTAGAAAACAGGGCATACATTCGGGCCAGATAAGCCCATTAGTCCCGGTTCGGTCACGAACTGGTACCCATGGGCCCATTGGTCCCGGTTCATGAGGCCAGGGGCCTGCCGGGCCTCGTGGGGACATTGGTCCCGGTTTGTCTGGGACCTTTGGTCCCAATTGGTGGGACGAACCGGGACCAATGGTCCTCGCTCCTGGCCCACCACCATTGGACCCGGTTCGTGGCATGAACCGATATGAAAGGGTGACCTTTAGTCCTGGTTCGTGCCACGAACCGGGACCAATGAGTTGCCTATATATACCCCCCCCCATGAGCGAGCACTCCCACTGCTCTGTTTTTCATGGCCGGCGAGGGGAGAGCTTTGTGGTGCTCTAGCTCACCTCCTATGCACTCGAGGTGTTCGATGGAATGCCCGAGCCACACTACTTAAGCTTCCTCCTCTCCAAGCTCGACCTCCAAGCTCCATTTTCCTCAATATTTGTCTAGGTTTAGCGGTCCGTCATGTCCCGTCCCCGTCTTCACCGCCATCGATCGCACGCGCCGATCTCATCGCCGGCACCACCATGGTGAGCCTCTTGTTCTTATCTTCTTTCTGAAAGAAAAAAAATTCTTGCTTGTATGTTTATATAGATACTTGTATAATTTTCTTACTTTTATTATTGCTTCTTATTATTTAGTGTGATGGTTTTGGTATCCGCCCCCGTCGGCCCTCGTCCTGTCTATGATTCGGATGTGGTATATATTATCTTTATAACTATTTGGTTCATTTATTGTTTATGACAATTATGCGGACCAACGTGACATGGAGTTTATTTATCTAGGAGGTATGTGAACCAAAAATTCCAACCGACCCTATTGTCGAGAGGTTAAATTTAGTTGAAGAAGAAAACAATTTCTTGAAGGAAAAACTTAAAAAAAATAAGAAGGAGAAGATGATATTGGAGTTGCATGTTGCAGATGTCGTCGATGATCACAAGATCAAGATGGATGCAATGCGCTTGAAAATTAGAAAGATTAGAAAATATGCCATTCATACCGAGGCTTGGTATCATTATGCCGTTGGATCAATTGTTACCTTGGTTACGATTATGATCGCATTTATTTTCGCATTGAAATGTTTTACATAGTCCTAATGTATGGTTTAATTAATTTGATGCTCTGGAGAGCTATCTGTTGTTAGATGAGAACTATGTATGTACTTTGGCTTTAATGTGATGATGAACTTCTATTTTGGTCACTTAATTATCTATTCATGATGTTCTGTAATGGTTTTTGCCACACTTAATTATATATAATCCACGCAGATGAACCGGCAATGGATGTATGGTGACAAACACACCTCCGAGTACATTAAGGGTGTGCATGATTTTCTTGAAGTGGCTGAGGCAAACAAGCAGAATGGTTTTACGTGTTGTCCATGCCCTATATGTGGGAATACGAAGTCTTACTCTGACTCGAAAATCATTCACACCCACCTGCTTTACAAGGGTTTCATGCCACACTATAATGTTTGGACCAAGCACGGAGAAATAGGGGTTATGATAGAAGACAACAAAGAAGAAGAGGACGATCAGAACTATGTGCCCCCCGAATATGGTGATGCTGCAACGTGGGAAGCTGTTGAAGATTAAGAGGAACCAGACGATGTGCCCGATGATGATCTCCGCCGGGTCATTGTTGATGCAAGGAGTCATTGTGAAAGTCAAAAGGAGAAGGTGAAGTTCGATCGCATGCTAGAGGATCACAAAAAAGGTTTGTACCCAAATTGCGAAGATGGCAACACAAAGCTCGGTACCGTACTGGAATTGATGGAGTGGAAGGCAGAGAATGTTGTGTCTGACAAAGGATTTGAGAAGCCACTAAAAATATTGAAGAAAAAGCTTCCAAAGGATAATGAATTGGCTGACAGTACGTATGCAGCAAAGAAGATTGTTTGCCCTCTAGGATTGGAGGTGCAGAAGATACATGCATGCCCTAATGACTGCATCCTGTACCGTGGTGCGTACGAGGATTTGAACGCATGCCCAGTATGCGGTGCATTGCGGTATAAGATCAAACGAGATGACCCTGGTGATGTTGACGGCGAGCGCCCCCGAAAGTGGGTTCCTGCCAAGGTGATGTGGTATGCCCCTATAATACCATGGTTGAAACACCTGTTCAGAAACAAAGAGCATTGCACGTCGATGTGATGGCACAGAGATGACCGTAAGAAAGACGAGAAGTTGAGAGCACCCGCTGACGGGTCGAAGTGGAGAAAAATCGAGAGAAAGTACTAGGAGGAGTTTGCAGGTGACGCAAGGAACGTATGGTTTGGTTTAAGCGCGGATGGCATTAATCCTTTCGGGGAGCAGAGCAGCAATCACAGCACCTGGCCCGTGACTCTATGTATCTATAACCTTCCTCCTTGGCTGTGCATGAAGCGGAAGTTCATTATGATGCCAGTTCTCATCCAAGGACCTAAGCAACCCGGCAATGACATTGATGTGTACCTAAGGCCATTAGTTGAAGAACTTTTACAGTTGTGGATTGGAAAAGGTGTATGTGTGTGGGATGAGCACAAACAGGAGGAATTTGACCTGCATGCGTTGTTGTTTGTCACCATCAATGATTGGCCTGCTCTCAGTAACCTTTCAGGACAGACAAACAAGGGATACCACGCATGCACACACTATTTAGATGACACCGAAAGTATATACCTGAACAAATGCAGGAAGAATGTTTACCTGGGGCATCGTCAATTCCTTCCGACCAACCATCAATGTCGAAAGAAAGGCAAGCACTTCAAAGGCGAGGAAGATCACCGGAAGAAGCCCGCCATGCGGAAGAAGCCTGCCATGCATACCGGTGATCACGTACTTGCTATGGTCAATGATTTAAAAGTAATCTTTAGAAAGGGTCTCGGCGGACTATCTGTTCCGAATGATGTTGAGGGACACGCACCCATGTGGAAGAAGAAATCTATATTTTGGGACCTACCCTACAGGAAAGACCTAGAGGTCTGCTCTTCGATCGACGTGATGCACGTGACGAAGAACCTTTGTGTGAACCTGCTAGGCTTCTTGGGCGTGTATGGAAAGACAAAAGATACAGCGGAGGCACGGGAGGACCTGCAATGTTTGCACGAAAAAGATGGCTTGCCTCCAAAGCAGTATGAAGGTCCTGCCAGTTACGCTCTTACCAAAGAAGAGAAGAAAATCTTCTTTGAATGCCTGCTCAGTATGAAGGTCTCATCTGCCTTCTCGTAGAATATAAAGGGAATAATAAATATGCCAGAGAAAAAGTTCCAGAACCTAAAGTCTCATGACTGCCACGTGATTATGACGCAACTGCTTCCGATTGCATTGAGGGGGCTTCTAGAGGAAAATGTTCGATTAGCCATTGTGAAGCTATGTTCATTCCTCAATGCAATCTCTCAGAAGGTGATCGATCCAGAAATCCTACCAAGGTTAAGGAGTGATGTGGCACAATGTCTTGTCAGTTTCGAGCTGGGTTCCCACCATCCTTCTTCAATATCATGACGCATGTCCTAGTTCATCTAGTCGATGAGATTGTCGTTTTGGGCCCTGTATTTCTACATAATATGTTCCCCTTTGAGAGGTTCATGGGAGTCCTAAAGAAATATGTCTGTAACCGCGCTAGGCCAGAAGGAAGCATCTCCATGGGCCATCAAACAGAGGATGTCATTGGGTTTTGTGTTGACTTCATTCCTGACCTTAAGAAGATAGGTCTCCCTCAATCACGGTATGAGGGGAGACTGGGTGGAAAAGGCATGCTAGGTGGGGACTCAATAGTATGTAGGGACGGGCATTCTTGGTCTCAAGCACACTACACTGTTCTACAGAATTCGACCTTGGTGACTCCGTATGTCGATGAACACAAGAACATTCTGCGCTCCAAACACTCGGACCAGTGTGAGGACTCGATTACATGTGAACACATCAGGAGTTTTGGCAGTTGGTTCCAAACACGTCTTAGGTGTGACAACACTGTTTCCGATAACATGTACTCGTTGGCGAGGGAACCATCTTTGACTGTAATGACCTATAAAGGGTACGAGATAAATGGGAATACATTTTACACGATCGCCCAAGATCAAAAGAGCACCAACCAAAACAGTGGTGTCCGCTTTGATGCAGCAACCAATAGGGGAAAGGACACATATTATGGTCACATAGTGGACATATGGGAATTTGACTATGGAAATGATATTAAGGTCCCTTTGTTTAAGTGCAAATGGGTCAATCTGTCAGGAGGCGGGGTACAGGTAGACCCACAGTACGGAATGACATCAGTGGATCTGAACAATCTGGGGTACACAGACGAGCCATTCATCCTAGCCAATGATATGGCGCAGGTTTTCTATTTGAAGGACATGTCTACCAAACCGAGAAAAAGAAAAGATAAGGAAGCGGATACATCATACGATGAGCCAAAGCGCCACATAGTTCTTTCAGGAAAAAGAGACATCGTGGGATTGGAGGGCAAGACAGACGTGCCTGAAGATTATGAAAAGTTTCATGAAATTCCTCCCTTCAAAGTCAAGGCTGACCCAAGCATCCTGTTAAATGATGAAGATTACCGATGGTTACGGCACAATAAGAAAAGAACACAAGCGAAGAAAAAGTGAAGATTTTCTATCAACAACTATTATGATGATGCCTTTGATGTAGAATATCACTGCAATTACATTTGAACAAATGAATCCCTTTGTAACAGATGAGTTTTCGTGCGAAACCCTGATACTTCCAAAGAGATTGTCTGTTTTGTATCCAGTTTTTGTCAAACCCTCTCAATTTTTTAGCACATGCTATGTGGGTGAAATGAAGATACCATGCCAACTTTCAACCTTTTCAGAGTTCATTTGTAGTGCTTTTCAATTTAAGGGTCATTTAGCTAAAAAAATCAGTACATGCATGAAAAATACCAAATGAAGTCAGAGAGGGTTGAAAATTGATGATGTGGCTTTGAATGGTGCATTTTGAACACACAAAAAGTCTGGAGTTCAAATAAGTTCAAAAAATGGAATCCCTCTGTAACAGATGAGTTTCCGTCTGAAACCCTGATACTTCGAAAGAGATTGCCCATTTTGCACACGAAGTGCATCCAGTTTTTACTATAACCCTCTCAACTTTTTAGCACATGCTATGTGGGTGAAATGATGATACCATGCCAACTTTCAACCTTTTCAGAGTTCATTTGTAGTGCTTTCCAATTTAAGGGTCATTTATCTCAAATAATGAACTAATAGCAAAAAGAATGAACTAATAGCAAAAAGAACTAAAAACAAAAAGAATGAACTAATAGCAAAAAGAATGAACTAAAAATAATCAATTAAAATATTTTGTTATGATCAACTAAAACAAAACTATAATATCCTTCAATAGCAAAAAGTAAAATGCTTTTATAAAACTCCAATAGCAAAAGGAATCAACTCAAAAACTTTTATAAACCTCTAGTATTATTGAAAGTAAATATAAAATTTATGCTACCAAAATTATCAAAGTATTTTCTATTCAAAACATTAAAAGGAAAAAGAATTTTCATAAAGAATTTTTTGTTAGAAACTTTAATAGCAAAAAGAATTATCATAAAGAATTTTTGTGTTAGAAACTAAATAACAAAATTTATTTTTGAATATAATGATAAAACACAGTAATATTAAATAGCAGGAAAAGGAATCACTCAAAAATCTATGTTTATAGTAAAGTTATTCAAAAACTAGTGATTCACACAAATTTCAAAACATTCAAATTTGAACTATTCAAATTGGAAAACAAATGGCACTAACGGAAAGTTTATATTTTTTTTATTACCTAAAAGCAAAAGGAACTAAAAAATAAAGCAAAAGAAACAAAAGAAAATAAATAATGCGAAAAATAGAAGAAAAAATGGGAAAAATAAAAAATGCCACCTACTGGGCCACTACGGCCTGAATACGACTAGAAACCCTACCATGGGCCAGGATTCAGGCCCGCAGAAGGCCCAGTAGGCCCATCAGGCATAGCAGTGACAATTAGGCCCGTAAGCCTGCAATCGAGAGGAGCTCAAGAGGGGTGCGGCAGTGGGGCTTATAAACCACTGCGCGCCCCTCTCAACTAGCGAGGTGGGACTAAAGTTTTGGCCACGGACAACACGAGGCCTTTGGTCCCGGTTGGTGGCACCAACCGGTACCAAAGGGGCTCATTGGTACCGGTTCGTGGCGCCAACCGGTACCAATGCCACCCTTTTGTACCGGTTGGTGCCACCAAACGGTACCAAAGGCACCCTGCTTCCCGCCCTTTGGGCTGCTGAAAAGAGGCCTTTGGTCCCGGTTGGTGGCAACAACCGGTACCAAAGGGGGGCACTGGTACCGGTTGGTGCCACGAACGGGGACCAAAGCTAAGTGTATATAAACATGACTTGTGAAAAATTTCAGTTCTCGTCGCACTTTCCCACCCGACGCCGCACCGAACACCACGACGCCGCCAGGCTGCGGACCGTGTCTCGCCGTCGCCGACGCCCTCGCCCTCGCGCCGCGCTCGCAAATCACCGACCTCGAGCCCGCCGTCCTCGTCGCCGGCGCTCCCTTGGCCGTGCCCTCGCCGCCAGCGCCCTCGCCCCGCCCTCGCCCGCGCTGCGTGTCGTCCTCGTCGCCGACCTCGAGGGCACGTCCGCGTCGCCGCGCGCCCTCAGCCTTGCCCTCGCCGCCGCCACCACCCTCTTCCCCGATGCGCCCCTGCCCGCCCCGTCGCAGCCTGCCGTCCTCGTCGCTGACGTCCTCTGCCCCGACGCGGCCCTGTGCTATGTCTCGAGCTTGCGTTGGTTTTCCCCGAAGAGGAGAGGATGATGCAGCATAGTAGCGTAAGTATTTCCCTCAGTTTATGAAAACCAAGGTATCAATCCAGTAGGAGGTCACGCGCAAGTCCCTCGTACCTGCACAACACAATAGCAACTCGCAACCAACGCTTAGGGGTTGTCAATCCCTTCACGGTCACTTACGAGAGTGAGATCTGATAGAGATAATATTTTTGGTATATAAAGATGCAAAGTAAAAAGTAAAGGAAAAGTAAAAACAAAGCAAGTAAATAAAGTGATATAGATTGATATGATGAGAATAGACCCGGGGGCCATAGGTTTCACTAGTGGCTTCTCTCAAGAGCATAAGTATTCTACGGTGGGTGAACAAATTACTGTTGAGCAATTGACAGAATTGAGAATAGTTATGAGTATATCTAGGCAATGATCATGTATATAGGCATCACGTCCGAGACAAGTAGATCGAAACGATTCTGCATCTACTACTATTACTCCACTCATCGACCGCTATCCAGCATGCATCTAGAGTATTAAGTTAAATACAGAGTAACGCCTTAAGCAAAATGACGTGATGTAGAGGAATAACTTCATGCAGTATTAGAAATACCCCATCTTGTTATCCTCGATGGCAACAATACAATACGTGCCTTGCAACTCCTTCTATCACTGAGTAAGGACACCGCAAGATTGAACCCAAAGCCATGCACTTCTCCCATTGCAAGAACTACCAATCTAGTTGGCCAAACCAAACAGATAATTCGAAGAGACTTGCAAAGATAACTCAATCATACATAAAAGAATTCAGAGAATAATCAAATATTTTCCATAGATAATACTGGATCATAAACCCACAATTCATCGGTCTCAACAAACACACCGCAAAAAGAAGATTACATCGAATAGATCTCCACGAGAAAGGGGGGGAACATTGTATTGAGATCCAAAACGAGAGAACAAGCCATCTAGCTACTAGCTATGGACCCGAAGGTCTGAAGTAAACTACTCACACTTCATCGGAGGGGCTATGGTGTTGATGTAGAAGCCCTGCGTGGTGGATGCCCTCTCCAGCGGAGCTCCGGAACAGGCTCCAAGATGGGATCTCGTGGATACAGAAGGTTGCGGTGGTGGAATTAGGTTTTTGGCTCCTCTCTAATCATACGGGGATACGTATGTATATATAGGAGGAAGGAGTACGTCGGTGGAGCTTCGAGGGGCCCCCGAGGCAGGGGGCGTGCCCAGGGGGGAGGGCGCGCCCTCCACCCTCGTGACTGCCTCGTGGCTTTCTTGATGGAGGGTCCAAGTCTCCTGGATCTTATCTGATGAGAAAATCACGCTCCCGAAGGTTTCATTCCTTGTGGACTCTGTTTGATATTCCGTTTCTTCGAAATACTGAAATAGGCAAAAAACAGCAATTCTGGGCTGGGCCTCCGGTTAATAGGTTAGTCCCAAAAATAATATAAAAGTGGAAAATAAAGCCCAATATAGTCCAAAACAGTAGATAAAGTAGCATGGAGCAATCAAAAATTATAGATACGTTGGAGCGTATCAAGCATCTAAGCTTAATTCTGCTCGTCCTCGAGTAGGTAAATGATAAAAAAGAATTTTTGATGCGGAGTGATACTTTGGCATAATTTCAATGTAAATCTTCTTAGTCATGGTATGAATATTTAGATCCGAAAGATTCAAGACAAAAGTTCATATTGACACAAAAATAATAATACTTCAAGCATACTAATCAAAGTAATCATGTCTTCTCAAAATAACATGGCAAAAGAAAGTTCATCCCTACAAAATCATATAGTTAGGCTATGCTTCATTTTCGTCACACAAAGATGTTCCCAACTTCTATACCCCCCATGACAAGCCAAGCAATTGTTTCATACTTAAATAATCTCAAACTTTTTCAACCTTCACGCAATACATGAGCGTGAGCCATGGATATAGCACTATGGGTGGAATAGAATATGATGATGGGGATTGTGTGCAGAAGACAAAAAAGGAGAAAGTCTCGCATCAACTAGGCGTATCAATGGGCTATGGAGATGCCCATCAATAGATATCGATGTGAGCGAGTAGGGATTGCCATGCAACGGATGCACTAGAGCTATGAATGCTCAACAAAAGAAAACTAGTGGGTGTGCATCCAACTTGCTTGCTCACGAAGACCTAGGGCATTTGAGGAAGCCCATCATAGGAATATACAAGCCAAGTTCTATAATGAAAAATTCCCACTAGTATAAACAAGACTACTTATGAGACTCACTATATGAAAAATATGGTGCTACTTTGAAGCACAATATATGAGACTCACTACATGAAGAACAAGGTGCTACTTTGAAGCACAAGTGTGGAAAAATAGATAGTAGCATTGCCCTTTTTTATTTTCTTTTTTTTGGGCCTTTCTTTTTTTGGCCTTTCTTTTTTTTTGGCCTTTCTCTTTTTTTGGGCAATGCTCTAATAATGATGATCATCACACTTCTATTGATTACAACACAATGATTACAACTCGAGACTAGAACAAGATATGACTCTATATGAATGCCTCCGGTGGTGTACCGGGATGGTGCAATGAATCAAGAGTGACATGTATGAAAAATAATGTATGGTGGCTTTGCCACAAATACGATGTCAACTACATGATCGTGCAATGGCAATATGACAAAAGTAATGTATGTCATAATAATGATGATGAAAGTTGCATGGCAATATATCTCGGAATGGCTATAGAAATGCCATGATAGGTAGGTATGGTGGCTGTTTTGAGGAAGATATAAGGAGGTTTATGTGTGATAGAGCGTATCATATCACGGGGTTTGGATGCACCAGCAAAGTTTGCACCAACTCTCAAGGTGAGAAAGGGCAATGCACGGTACCGAAGAGGCTAGCAATGGCGGAAAGGTGAGAGTGCGTATAATCCATGGACTCAACATTAGTCAAAAGAACTCATATACTTATTGCAAAAATTTAGAAGTCATCAAAAATCAAGTACTACGCGCATGCTCCTAGGGGGATAGATTGGTAGGAAAAGACCATCGCTCGTCCCCGACCACCACTCATAAGGATGCACAAGCCAGGTACACTTCATGTTTCAAATTTGTTACACAACTTTAACCATACGTGCATGCTACGGGATTTGCTAACTTCAACAAAAGTATTTCTCAAATTCATAATCACCCAACTAGCACGACTTTGATATTATCACCTCCATATCTCAAAACAATTATCAAGCATCAAACTTATCTTAGTATTCAACGCACTCAAAAGAAAGTTTCACATATCTTGAATACCAAGTATATTAACATTAAGTAAATTACCATGCTATTAAAGACTCTCAAAATAATCTAAGTGAAGAATGAGAGATCAAGTTTCTTTAAAACAAATCCACCACCGTGCTCTAAAAGATCTAAGTGAAGCACTAGAGCAAAAATTATCATGCTCTAAAGATATAAGTGAGGCACTATGAGCAAAACTATCAAGCTCAAAAGATATAAGTGAAGCACATAGAGTATTCTAACAAATTCCAAATCATGTATGGATCTCTCAAAAGGTGTGTACAGCAAGGATGACTGTGGTAAACTAACAAGCAAAGACACAAATAATACATGACGCTCCAAGCAAAACACATATCATGTTGGTGAATAAAAATATAGCTCCAAGTAAATTACCGATGGAAGTGGACGAAAGAGGGGATGCCTTCCGGGGCATCCCCAAGCTTTGACTTTTTGGTGTCCTTGGATTATCTTGGGGGTGCCATGGGCATCCCCAATCTTAGGCTCTTGCCACTCCTTGTTCCATAATCCATCAAAAGAATTCACCCAAAACTTAAAAACTTCACAACACAAAACTCAACAGAAATCTCGTGAGCTCCGTTAGAGAAAGAAAACAAAAGACTAATTCAAGGTACTGTAATGAACTCATTCTTTATAAATATTGGTGTTAAACCTACTGTATTCCAACTTCTCTATGGTTTATAAACTAATTTACTAGCCATAGATTCATCAAAATAAGCAAACAACACACGAGAAACAGAATCTGTCAAAAACAGAACAGTCTGTAGTAATCTGTAACTAACGCAAACTTCTGTAACTCTAAAAATTCTACCAAAATAGGAAGTCCTGGACAATTTGTTTATTGATCATCAGCAAAAAGAATCAACATAAAGCACATTCCTGTGATTTATCATAACTAAATTCGTGCGCGCAAAGTTTCTGTTTTTCAGCAGAATCAAATCAACTATCATCGTAGGTTATCCTATAGGTCTTACTTGGCACAAACACTAATTAAAACATAAAAACCACATCCAAACAGAAGGTAGATGGATTATTTATTCCTAAACAGAAGCAAAAACAAAAAAACACAAAATAAAATTGGGTTGCCTCCCAACAAGGGCTTTTCTTTTAAAGCCTTTTAGCTAGGCATAAAAGCAAGGATAGATCTAGGTATTGCCATCTTTGGTAGGCAATCCATAAGTGGCTCTCATGATAGATTCATATGGTAATTTTATCTTCTTTCTAGGGAAGTGTTCCATATCCTTTTTTAAGGGAAATTGGAATCTAATATTCCCTTCCTTCATATTAATAATTGCACCAACCGTTCTAAGAAAAGGTCTACCAAGAATAATAGGACATGAAGGATTGCAATCTATATCAAGAACGATAAAATCTACGGGCACATAATTCCTATTTGCAACAATAAGAACATCATTAATTCTTCCCATAGGCTTTTTAATAGTGGAATCCGCAAGATGCAAGTTTAGAGAGCAATCATCAAAATCACAGAAATCTAGCAAATCACATAAAGTTTTGGGAATAGTGGAGACACTAGCACCCAAATCACATAAAGCATGAAACTCAAAGTCTTTAATTTTAATTTTAATGGTAGGTTCCCACTCATCATAGAGTTTTCTAGGGATCTAAACATTCATCTCAAGTTTTTCTTCATAAGATTGCATCAAAGCATCAACAATATGTTCGGTAAAGGCCTTATTTTGACTATAAGCATGAGGAGATTCTAGCACGGATTGCAACAAGGAAATACAACCAATCAAAGAGCAATTTTCATAATTAAATTCCTTGAGATCCAAAATAGTAGGTTTAGCAACATCACGGTTTCTATTCATTTCAATCCTACTTTCATCAATTTCATCATCAAGATCTAGAAATTCTGAATTCTTAGAACGCCTTCTAGGTAAAGGAAGGTCATAATCAGATTCATCAAGATTCATATTGCAAAACAAAGATTTAATGGGGGACGCATCAATAACTTTTAGATCTTCATCTTGATTTTCATAGGGATTAGAAGAACACGCTTTAATAAAGGCATCTTTGGAAGCACGCATCCTAGCGGTTCTTTCTTTGCACTCGTCAATGGAAATTCTCATAGCTTTGAGAGACTCATTGATATCATGCTTAGGAGGAATAGATCTAAGCTTTAAAGAATCAATTTCAAGAGAAATTCTATCAAGGTTCCTAGCCAAATCATCAACTTTAAGCAATTTCTCTTCAAAGAAAGCATTAAAATTCTTTTGTGAATTCATAAACTCTTTAACACTACTCTCAAAGTCAGAGGGCATCTTATTAAAATTTCCATAAGAGTTGTTGTAGGAATTTCCATAATTATTAGAAGGATTACTAGGATAAGGCCTAGGATTAAAATTCCCTCTATAAGCGTTGTTACCAAAACTATTCCTACCAACAAAATTCACATCCATAGATTCATTATTATTTCCAAGCAAAGTAGATAAAGGCATATCATTAGGATCAAGAGGAGTATTTTTAGGAGCAAACATCTTCATAAGTTCATCCATCTTTTCACTCAAAACATTGATTTCTTCTATAGCATGCACTTTTTTACTAGAAGATCTTTCGGTATGCCATTGGGAATAATTAGCCATAATATTATCAAGCAATTTCGTAGCATCCCCTAACGTAATTTCCATAAAAGTGCCTCCCGCGGCCGAATCTAAAAGATTTCTAGAAGCAAAATTCAATCCGACATAAAAATTTTGTATGATCATCCATAAATTCAAACCATGAGTAGGGCAATTGCGAAGCATTAATTTCATTCTTTCCCAAGATTGGGCAACATGCTCATGATCAAGTTGTTTAAAATTCATGATATCGTTCCTAAGAGTGATAATCTTGGCGAGAGGAAAATACTTAGAGATAAAAGCATCTTTGCACTTGTTCCAAGAATCAATACTATTTTTAGGCAAAGATGAAAACCAAATTTTAGCACGATCTCTAAGTGAAAGCGGAAATAACTTTAATTTGACAATATTGTTATCTGTATCTTTCTTCTTTTGCATATCACACAAATCAACAAAATTGTTTAGATGAGTAGCGGCGTCTTCACTAGGAAGGCCGGCGAATTGATCTTTCATAACAAGATTCAGCAAAGCGGTATTGATTTCACAAGACTCATCATTATTAAGAGGGGCGATCGGAGTACTAAGGAAATCATTATTATTGGTATTCGAGAAATCACACAAATTGGTATTATCTTGCGCCATGGCAACAAGTATTCCAACACACAAGCAAATAGAAAGGCAAAGGGAAAAGGCAAACGGGAAAGAGAGGAGGAGATTGGGAAAGAGAAGGCGAATAAAACGGCAAGGGTGAAGTGGGGGAGAGGAAAACGAGAGGCAAATGGAAAATAATGTAATGCGAGAGATAGGGATTGTGATGGGTACTTGGTATGTTAACTTTTGCGTAAGCCTCCCCGGCAACGGCGCCAGAAATTCTTCTTGCTACGTCTCGAGCTTGCGTTGGTTTTCCCCGAAGAAGAGAGGATGATGCAGCACAGTAGCGTAAGTATTTCCCTCAATTTTTGAGAACCAAGGTATCAATCCAGTAGGAGGTCACGCGCAAGTCCCTCATACCTGCACAACACGATAGCAACTCGCAACCAACGCTTAGGGGTTGTCAATCCCGTCACGGTCACTTACGAGAGTGAGATCTGATAGAGATAATATTTTTGGTATTTTTGATATAAAGATGCAAAGTAAAAAAGTAAAGAAAAGTAAAAACAAAGCAAGTAAATAAAGTGATATAGATTGATATGATGAGAATAGACCCGGGGGCCATAGGTTTCACTAGTGGCTTCTCTCAAGAGCATAAGTATTCTACGATGGGTGAACAAATTACTGTTGAGCAATTGACAGAATTGAGAATAGTTATGAGTATATCTAGGCAATGATCATGTATATAGGCATCACGTCCGTGACAAGTAGATCGAAACGATTCTGCATCTACTACTATTACTCCACTCATCGACCGCTATCCAGCATGCATCTAGAGTATTAAGTTAAAGACAGAGTAACGCCATAAGCAAAATGACATGATATAGAGGAATAAATTCATGCAATATGATAAATACCCCATCTTGTTATCCTCGATGGCAACAATACAATACGTGCCTTGCAACTCCTCCTGTCACTGAGTAAGGACACTGCAAGATTGAACCCAAAGCCATGCACTTCTCCCATTTCAAGAACTACCAATCTAGTTGGCCAAACCAAACGGATAATTCGAAGAGACTTGCAAACATAAATCAATCATACATAAAAGAATTCAGAGAAGAATCAAATATTTTCCATAGATAATACTGGATCATAAACCCACAATTCATCGATCTCAACAAACACACCGCAAAAAGAAGATTACATCGAATAGATCTCCATGAGAGAGGGGGAGAACATTGTATTGAGATCCAAAAAGAGAGAAGAAGCCATCTAGCTACTAGCTATGGACCTGAAGGTCTGAAGTAAACTACTCACAGTTCATCGGAGGGGCTATGGTGTTGATGTAGAAGCCCTCCGTGGTGGATGCCCTCTCCGGCGGAGCTCCGGAACAAGCCCCAAGATGGGATCTCATGGATACAGAAGGTTGCGGCGGTGGAATTAGGTTTTTGGCTCCTCTCTGATCATACGGGGATACGTAGGTATATATAGGAGGAAGGAGTACGTCGGTGGAGCTTGAGGCCCACGAGCGGGGCGCGCTGGGGGGAGGCACGCCCTCCACCTCGTGACCGCCTCATGGCTTTCTTCTGGAGGGTCCAAGTCTCCGGATCTTATCGATGAGAAAATCACGCTCCGAAGGTTTCATTCCGTTTGGACTCCGTTTGATATTCCATTTCTTGAAATCTGAAATAGGCAAAAAACAGCAATTTCAGGTTGGGCCTCCGGTTAATAGGTTAGTCCCAAAATAATATAAAAGTGGAAAATAAAGCCCAATATAGTCCAAAACAGTAGATAAAGTAGCATGGAGCAATCAAAAATTATAGATACGTTGGAGACGTATCACCCTGCCCACCCCGACGCACCCCTGCCCGCCGCCGACGCCCTCGGCCCCGCCATGCGCCCCCTGCCCCGACGCCTCCCTATGTGAGCACCGCTCCGCCCCTGCCCCCGCTGCCGCCGCCTTGTTGCGGTTTTTTTTTGTTATATATGCTTTTACATGTATGTATGTATTTTCATATGTATGTATGTATGTATGTATTTTTAGATGTTCGTATATGTATGTATGTATGTCTGTATGTATGTATGTATTTTATATATATATGTAGTTTTTAGATGTATTTTTTGTATGCATGTATGTACTTTTTATATGTATGGAAAAGAGGAAGAAGGAAGAAAAACAAGGAGAGGAAAAAGGAAAATAAGAAGAGGAAGAAGGAGAAGAAGAAGAGAAGAAGAAGAAGAGAGGAAGAAGAGGAGAGGAAAAATAAGAAGAGGAAGAAGAAGGGAAAAAAAGAGGAGAAGAAGAACTTCCTTCTTCTTCTTCTCCTCTTTTTTTGTTCTTTTTTTCTTCTATTTTTTCTTCTTCTTCTCCTCTATTTTTTTTTCTTCTTCTTTTTATCGGGAACGAGGGTGTCGAGGATCGCTGAGGGGTCGAGGGTCGGAAACTAGGCTAGAAGGTCCCGAGAGTCACAGAGGGGTCGAGGGTCGTCAAGGCCGGTCGAGGGTCAAGGGTTTGAGGGTCGAGAGTTCTAGGGTTCGAGGGTCGAGGGTTCGAGGGTCGTCGAGGGGCCGAGGGTTCGAGGGTCGTCTAGGGGTCAAGGGGTCGAGGGTCACCAAGGGGTCGAGGGTCGAGGTTCGTCGAGGGGTTGAGGGTTCGAGGGTCGAGGATCGCCGAGGGGTCGAGAGGTTGCCTAGTGTCAAAGTATTGAAGAAATCCATGGCTTCGTCATTAGCCGGAAGTAGCCGGGACATGATGGTACGAAGTTCTCCAAAGTTATTCTGGAACGGAGTCCCGGATAGGATAATCTGCAACTTGGCACAAATTTTAACACAAGCCTTCCAAATAGCGATATTCGGAAGGCTCTTGCTGTACTTTGTACCAAAAAGCGAATTATCCCATCTGGGATTTCGTTCCAAAATAACTTTGGAGAGCATCGTACCATCATGCGCCTGTTACTTTTGCCTAATGATGAAGACATGGTTTTGTTGAATCCTGTGACACTAGACAAACGTGACATGAGGGGGTCGAGGGAAACATCTGCTGTTAGTTCCATATGAGGAGTTCTTCCAGTTCTACAATCAAAAGGCCCTCGATAAAACAATCATCACTTGCTACTGTCTGTAAGTACTACTTCTCTGTAATTAGTTAAGTCTCTATATATAGCTCAGCTCTTTCATTGCATGTATATATAATTATCCTCACTATATTATGCAGATGAAGATCACCGAATTGAAGAAAAAGACAAGTAGGTGATATTGGGTTCATTAACACAAATCTCATGGATGAATGGAGTGTTAAACATGATTCCAGACAAACCGAGGCCAAGTTGCTCGCATCGTTACTTCGAAATCAAAACAAAGCTACAATAATCTTTCCTTACGAATACAAGTGAGTGTTACTGTCTTGTACATATTCGGTTTCCCTTATTACTCGAGATTATAGTAATGTAATTAATGAGTTATGCATGCATGCGCAGGTTTCATTTTATTCTGCTAGAGATCAAGCTTGAGCATGGACTAGTAACCTTCATAGACTCCAAACGAAAAAATCCGGAGGAGTATGCGACCATGACTAAAATGCTCGAGAAGTAAGTTCAATCGATCATTATCGCACCATATCGGCAACTTTGTTCATTTCCTGATATCAAGTAATTGTTTTCTTTGTCTGACACGGTTTCAAAAAAGTTCACCGCACAAGCTCTCGGACTGCCGGCGCAACTGCGATTTGACCACCCAAAAGTAAGTACTAGCTACTAGCTAGTTTCGCGCATCTCCCATTGATTCTAACTAGTTTCACCAATACCATTTAGCATGCTTACTTATCAGTTTGATTGACCTCTATTTCTTGTAAAGTGGTTGTGGCAGGAACCCGGGAATGATTTGCGTGGATACTACATTTGCGAGTTCATCCACCACACCACCTGTGAGCGGGGCTACTGTAAACAACAATATGAAGTGCGTAAGCAATAATATTCACAATTTTATTTTATTACCATCATTTGTGTTCAGTTTCATTCATATATATGTATTGACCCCCTTCTTGAAATTAGATGTGGCAGACGTGGGATGAACTCCTACCACAAGATCGCATATGAGCAATTCAAGAGGAATTGGCGGGATTCTTTCTTGACCACGTCATCGACAAACACGGAGAATACCATGTGAAAGTTGAGTTCAGATGTTAGGGGACGTAAGAGATCTTATATATATATATATATAGGGAAAATAGATTCTACCACCTAGTGGTAGTTACCACCTAGGAATCCACCGTTGATCTCATGTCCCTAGATGGGTTGCCTACAGAAACCTAACGGGCTAGATGAGGTTCCACCTGCCCGTTTAGATTATCCCGTCGTACATGAGCTTATTCCTTATTTTGAATCCATCGTGAGTTATCCTTATCCGACTACTAACAAACCTAGCTGGTCTCACTTCGTGAAAATAGCTTTTATCTGTACCTTCTAGTTACCAATAACAAACAAGCTGATCTCTCTTTTCTCTATCTGATTGTTCAATATCTCCTGAGCTTCTTTTGTCACCGGTTGGCGACGGCCGCGTCGTCTCTAGTAGTTTTCTGCCGCCGGCGAGACAGCAAAATAACGGCTGACCAGCGTTGGCCCATTCTGCTTTGTGACCAGATAAGCGGTATCATGTTTCTTCTTTTTCCATCAAGCACATGCAGATCCAAATGCTAGACAAGCTCATGATATGATCCTTTGATATGTTATCACCTGCAGGGAGATCGGTTGAAAAATTAAGCAAGATCCACCTGCTACAACACCAGAGAGCCCAACAGCAACTTGTGAGTGACTTCCTTGGCAACAACGACGCACCGTGCGCACGCCCAATTGGTGAATGAGTGGTGTGCCCCTGGTGATCTATATTGCATATGGATGTGCGGCGACTAAGATGCCGTACGACAGTACACAAGGACCATGACGTAGATCAGTGGAGGCAACTGGAGGCAACGGCGACGACCACCAAGCTGCAACCTGCAACTGAATTCCCACAATAGACAGAAATCTCATGAGAACACGGTCATATGCATGGATGGAAAACCGCATGATGCATGGATGACAACACGTGCATGTATACGTACAAGATTTTGCCATCTTGTATTTCGATACTAGAAGTATAGTTAAATATACTCTGGTGTATACTCTCACTACACTGTTTGTACTGAAGCATGTACATGTTTATTGTCCCATAGTTTTCCCCCAAATTCCACCGATGAAATGGCAGACGCTTTCGTCGTTCACCGGCCGGCCGGCCGCGTATACGTACACTTGTTTTTATATACACCATGATGATACACTACTACATACTTGCTTATATAAATGCTGTATACTCCATACTTCCTGTAAAACTAAATACTCCACACTACATATGCTATATACTTCATACTTTCTGTATTTATCCTCGCAAGCGGCACATAACATTCTTGTATCATATACTCTTTACTCCATACTACATACTTTTTCCAAAATACAATATACTCCTTACTGCATGCTACATACTTTTTCTCAAATACAATATACTCCTTACTCCATACTACATATATTTTTCTCAAATACAATATACTCCATGCAAAAAAAAATACAATATACTCCTTACTCCATAAACACTACATACTTTCTCTGAAATGCAACATACTCCGTGCTCCTTATCCCCCCCACCCATCCACTCACTTTTTAATTCAAATCAGTACACTTCATATTCTTATTTACAACGTACTTCTAGAGCCGTTTAAACAAACATGTTACCACTTGGATATACTACCAGGATGTCGTCACCTCTGTCCATGCCGTCAGATCCAAATATACTGTACTACTGGATATTCCTTCTGTCCTCTCACACGAAACCCCAACTCCCCCTTTATAGCTAGCTTCACCCGTGATTCGTTTCAAAAGGTTTTTTAGGGCGATTAGTTGAAACGTTGGGCCTACCTTCCCACCTAAAAATCAGGGATTGCTTTATCCAAAAATATATTTTCCCACCTCCTAATCACGTACGGCTGCTAGTATATATATATATATATATATATATATATATATATATATATATATATATATATATATAGGGATTGACTATTCGTCACCCTGGGTGAGAATAGTTATTCTTCACCCCTCTATTTTACTATCAATGGACCGTAATTTTACGTTCCGTAAATTTTGCCTTATTTCTGAAGTAAAAAGAGACCGTAAGAAAATATATAATCGTCGGAAAAATATTTTATGTTATGTAAAATTACAAATTTAAAAACATAGTGTAAAATACACATAAACTGTAAATTTTCTTGTCTTATGACCTATATTTTATTTTCTTATGTCAAATTTTACGTCGTGAATCGATAGGAATGTAACTATTTGAATTCCAAACGTAATTTAATTATGAAATGATCGTAAGATTACCTCGGTGAAGAATAACTTATTCTGCACCTGGGTGATGAATAGTAACACTATATATATATATATATATATATATATATATATATAGGATTGACTATTCGTCACCCTGGGTGAGGAATAGTTATTCTTCACCCCTCTATTTTACTATCAATGGACCGTAATTTTACGTTCCGTAAATTTTGCCTTATTTCTGAAGTAAAAGAGACCGTAAGAAAATATATAATCGTCGGAAAAATATTTTATGTTATGTAAAATTACAAATTTAAAAACATAGTGTAAAATACACATAAACTGTAAATTTTCTTGTCTTATGGCCTATATTTTTATTTTCTTATGTTAAATTTTACGTCGTGAATCGATAGGAATGTAACTATTTGAATTCCAAACGTAATTTAATTATGAAATGATCGTAAGATTACCTCGGTGAAGAATAACTTATTCTGCACCCTGGGTGATGAATAGTAACACTATATATATATATATATATATATATATATATATATATATATATATATATATATATATATATATATATATATAGGACAAATTTTGCTACTACGGTGTAGTTACACCCATTTTATTTTATGCGTTTTAGGTAGTATCTACTGCATGCAGTGTATGTATCGTAGTATGTAGTATGTAAGAATATTTAGATGGTATGTATACTATTTTTAGATAGTATGTAATATATTTTAGCATACTTCTTTTACGCATAAATATATACGTATTTTCACAAATATGATAAAAACATGGGCTCACATGCAATTTTTTCACATAACTCGCTTTGGAGTATCTTAGATATAGTATATGAACATACTAAAAATGATAAAGTAGTATATATACTACCACATAGTAGTATATGAGAAATGGGTGTAGCTACACCCGTAGTAGGATGCATTTTCCTATATATATATATATATATATATATATATATATATATATATATATATATATATATATATATATATATATATATATATATATCTCGATCACGGATCGAATAATATTCTGACCACAACCTGACCTGCCCCGCAAGTAGTACGTTGAACTTCCCTGTGAACTCGGTTGAACTTCCGACAACATTGCCCAAACGGGGCTTGTGATATACCGTTGGAAAGCTATGGACACAAATATCATGACCCAACTTAAATTTTTGGCAAAATATAAGCGGTTTAAGAGCAGTTTTGAAAACCATTTTTTCTTCACACAAAAAACGTGAATCGTATTTTCGATCGCATTTCCAAACCGTTTATCGGAATGAGGCTTATAATATGGCGCTGTAAAGCTACTGCAAAACCCCTCCTTCCACATATTGAAAGTTTTTTCTAATTCCCTATGATTAAAGAGTAATTTGAAAAAACGTAAAATTTCGTAAATCGAACAGCTGAGTCCATTTTTTCGATGTCATTTCTAAACGGATAATCCAATGGAGGCATATGATATGGCGTTGGAAAGCTTATGAAAATGCGCTACTTTTTCATATGGAAAGTTTTTTTTCTAATTTTGAATGGTTTAAGAGTAATTTATAAAATGGCCCAAGTCCTACCGAGTTCGTATTTTCTAGCTAATTTTTTAACTGTGCATCCGAATGCAGCAAATGATATGGCGTTGGAAAGCTTGAACAAATGCGAAACGTTTTGGCATGTATTGTTTCTCCCAATTCTTTACAGTTTTAAGTCAGTTTCGAAAATGGCAAAAAAGTATTTTCACCGTAATTTTTACAAACTTTATCGGAATTGGGAAAATAATATATTGTTGAAAAGCTAAGGAAAATGCGAAACTTTTTCATGTTGATGGTTTTCTCTGATTCCTAGCCGTTTACAAGTAATTCTGAAAACGGCGGGATCATTTGTTACGCCTCTACATCACAAGCAGTATTCTTGAAAATGCACCGCGTGAAGTACTGAACTTCTCGGTCGTGTACCGAACTTCACTCTTTTCACGTGATTTTTTGCTCGTAGATCTTCATCCATCGCTCCTAGCTCTCCATCCCACTCACGGAATTGAGCGGTGATATACCGATGGAAAGCTGCTGTAAACACGCAACTTTCCCGTGTTGATCATTTTTTCATACTCACGACGATTTTGAAAGTTTTTCATCTGAAATTCATTTAGCGTAGTAGTTGAACTTCCTGCTGTTTTCACGTTTAACTTCTGTGACGTATTTTTGTTTGTAATTTTCTCATCCATTCGTCAGTGTTACACAAATAATATTCCTTTTGTACAAACGTCTCTCACAATAATTTTTTTAACTTTCTCCGACGGAGGACCTGAACTTATATCAACAAACTTTTAGTCTTTTCTTTTTTTATTCTTTTAATACAAAATGCACACCGTGTAGTACGTGATCTTCTGATAGTTATCAAGCTGAACTTCTCTCGGGTACGTGAAAATATCTGAGTTTTTTATGAATATTAATCTGAATTTCTTAATCTTTTTCATGAAATTTGAAGCGCTCTATTTTTAAAAGTTGAACTTCTTGTTATTTAATATTTGAACTTCTTGTTTCCATTCTTTAATAACGATGAAAATCTGAGTGTTCTATAATCATCGAACTTCTCCATCTTTTTAATTCGGACTTCCTGGTTTTATTTCTTAATCTTTTTTATGAATTTTTGAAGCGCTCTATTTTTTAAAGTTGAACTTCTTGTTCCCATTCTTTAATAACGAGGAAAATCTGAGTTTTCTATAATCATCGAACTTCTCCATCTTTTTAATATGGACTTCCTGGTTTATTTCTTAATAACGACGAAAATATGAGTTTTCAATAATCATCGAACTTCCCGATGTTTTCACTTTGAACTTTTACCACATATTTTTGTTCGTAATTTCTCACCCATTCATCAGAGTTGCATAAATGATACATAATGCTGATTACCTCTCTCACAAGAAGTTTTTAAACTTCCCCGTGCTGAGCACCTGAACTTCTAGCAGCGAAATTTTTATATTTCAACTTTTTATTCTATTTTCTCATATGAAAACGCACACCATGCAGCACGTGAACTTCTGGCCGTTTTCAATTTGAACTTCTCTATAAAAAATTGTCCCTAACTCCTAAAGCACTCGTTGAATTTGACCAAATGATAGCATTGGAGAGCATTTTTTTAACAAATCATGACTAGTTAAGAGCATATTTTGAACATGCTAAGACTTGTTCTGAATGATATACACAAAACATTCAAATTATATTATGGGAATAATGCACAAGATATACCGCTGGAAAGATTATGTTTGAGAAGCAAAAACTTTCATCAAATTTTTCCAAATTCGTCGCCATTTATGGGTAGTTTTCAAAATGCCAAAATAGGTTTGGTTTTTTTCACCTTGTAAATTCTATGTTTTAATAAACTTCGGACTTCTCTCCTATTTTAATTTGAACGTCTTAATTTTATTTGTAGAAAATAGCGAAATTAATTTTTGTAAGTAAACATTGAACAACTTTTTTTCTTGAATTGGATTAAATACTTTTTTTCTAGAAACGAGAAGAATTTGAGTTGTGTGCATACATCGAGTTGCTCCTTTATTTTAGTTTGAACTTCTTGCTTTTATTCTTTTAATAACAAGAAAAATCTGAGTGTTTAACTTGTTTGGTATAAAAAATGAATTTCTTGGTTTTATTCTTTTAATAATGAGAAAAAATTAAATTTTTAATAAACATCGAACTTCACCATTTTTTAAATTTGAACTTCTTAGTTTTGTTCTCGTCGTTTATGAGCAACTTTAAGAATGCCAAAAGATGTTTTTATTCCTTTTTTTTTTGCCGATGTAAATCCTAGTTTTTAATAACCTTCGAATATCTGTCTTATTTTTATTTGAACTTCCTAGTTTTGATTCTTAGAAAAATATGATTTTTAAATGAACATCAAACAACTTTTAAGAAATTGAACTTCATGCTTTTATTCTTCCTAAAATTTGTCTGTACATATCGAACTACCTTGTTTTTTAATTTAAATTGCTTGATTATTTTTTAGTAACAACGAAAATCTGTTTTTTTTATAATTATCAAAGTGCTCTCTTTTTGTAATTTGGACTTCCTTTGTTTATTTCTTTCAAGTACGGGAAAATCCTAATTTTGAAATAAATATTTGAACCAGCCCGTTATTTTAATTTGAACTTCTAGAGTTTTTTTATTTAGAAAGAGTAAAAATCTTTTTTTACGAATTTTGAACTGCTCATGTTTTAGCAGTTTTTTTTTTTGAAAATCGTTGCTTTTATGGGTATTTATTTAAATCCCCAAAAATTGCATCGATTTTTTAACTTGTAAATTCTAGTTTTTTTATAAACTTTGAAATTTTATGTTATTTTAATTTGAACTTTTTAGTTCATTTTTAGAAAAGAAAAAAACATTTTTAAGTAAACATCGAACAACATTTTTTGAATTAAATTAGATAATCTTTTTTAGAACATGAAGAATCTGTGCTTTTTGTACATATTGAGCTGCTCCGTTATTTTAAATTGAACTTTTTAATTTTGTTCTTTAGTAACGTGTGAAATCAGAGCTTTTTATAAACATCGAACTACTTCATTATTTAAACTTGAGCTTCTTGGTTTTATTTTTTAGTAATGGGAAAAATCCTAGGTTCATAATAACATAGAAACGGTCCGTTATTTTTAATTTGAACTTCTATGTTTTTACTTAAACTTCATGTTTATTTAAAAAAAAGGCTAATTCCTTTTTTATAGACACAATGAACTCTTTTCCTTTTATTTAATTTGATCTTCTTACTTTTTTAGAAATGAGGAAAATTCATATTAAAAAAATGAAATTTCTATCTTTTTTTAGTTTAACTAGTTGGTTTTGTTGTTAGAAATGGGAAAATCTTTTTTTATAAACGTAAAACTGTTCTTTTTTGTTTTATTTTTACTTGAACTTCTCTGTTTCATTTTTAGAAACAGGGATATACATATTTTTTACAATTTGAACTTCAATTTTTTACAATTTGGACTTCGCGAAATTTTCTCGACGGGCATCAGGTCAAGTTATTCATAAGCCAAATACAGAAACAATCAAAAAATATCTTCACGTAACGGGATATGTTCCATGTGACCGGGAAAGCACCTCTTATCATCTCTTTAACGATGAACAACATCAAGTTGAAACAAAAAATAGAAGACAACAGCAGTGTCTAATCTCTCACAGAAATTTCTCACTCGCACTCAAACTAAACTGCAGCAGCAGCGCACCAACAGCAACCAAACGACGCAGGAGAAGGTTCTACTCCACTATGCAATGTAGTGTTTTCATCCGGGAGGGGAGGATGTTATAGCAGAAAGAAGAAGTTCAGCACGTGGCAGAGAGAAGGTCATTTTTGGTCGAAGAAGATGGTGGGGATGAGGTTGGCCAGAGACGCGTGAGGGGGAAGAAGAAACTCAACATCTGGTGGCGGCTCTGCCTCCCCTACTCCCGTAGGATGCGGAGTAACAGGAGCTGCATGTCGAGGCAACGACGTGATGGAGGGGGGCCGCGTCGGGGAGCATGACGGCGGGATCACCACGGCCACGTAGAGGGGCCTCGAGGCCAGGAGGACGCAGTCGTGGACCCATCACGCTCAGGGATGGAGGAGCTCGCCGGAGACAGCACCGCCTCCATGAGTGTGAGATTCGTCCTGAAGGAGTCGTCTGCTAATGTAGCAGGAGGTGGACTGTAGCGACCCACTTATGTTGCTGACACATGTGCGAGGACGAGTGAGCAGCAGGTTGCAGCTACGGTGAAGTGGCAGGTCAGCATCTACAGAACCTGTGGGCGCCGGCACCCCAGGGCTGTTAGGCGCGCGCCGAGAAGGTCTTGGCGGCGGATCTTGGGCAGTGGTAGCGGAGGCGCGTCCAGTACAAAGACCTGGCGGCCCAGAGAGATGGGGTGGCGGTCTCACCGAAGAAGCTTGGTGGCAAGGCTAGGAAGTAAGCGGTGGCAATGACCTCGCGCCATAAGAGAGCAGCAGGTGGCGCGCGAAGGAAGGCGGCGGGCGGGCGTCGGAATGAGGGTGGGGGGAGGCGCCCGGCGAGTGGTGGCGGCGCGGAGGTCGAGGATGGTGGTGGAGCGACGAGGGGATAAGGCGTTTGGGTTTTTTCTTTCGCTCGCGGGATCACTACAAGAAATATGTCAACTTATGACCTTCTCTTAGTGACCCCAGCTGAATTGGTCGTAAATTCACGGGCATTTCGCTTGGAAGGGCTCAAACCCTGAAATTGCTTACACCAAATGGTCATAAAGTAGATAAGAGGCGCCAATGGCCTTATTTCTACCTGATTACGACCAATATAAATAGTCATGAGGTTGCCAACGTGGATGCATTGGTATTTATTGCTATGAATAGGCGCCACCTCATCAGTTTTGCCTATGTGGCATGTCCATGTGGCAGTTTTTGCCCTAGGTTGTGAAGCAACCTATATTTCTGTCATTCCCAAAATTCCCAAAAAAATCTCATAAATTCTTTGGGTCATATCTTCGTCAAATATGTAAAAACCTTCCTTGCCTAGTTCAAAAATAATTCAAAAATATTCATTTTCCTATTATGTTTAGAGTAACAGTTTGTGAAGGAAGTACTACTTTGACATGTCCAAATAGTATCCATTTTCTACAGTGCTTTCCTATGCCCAAATAACCATCCTCCACCAAATTCCAGCTCAATCCACTCATTATTTTGAGCCGAGCTTCAACATTCGTATTTATGTCCAGTGTGGTGGTTTGCAAAGCGAGTACCAGCTAGGCTCCTCCTTTTGAGCTGAAAATTTGTGAAGACGGTCTTCTTAGTAACTGATCATCCTCAGCCAAAACTCATGCCCATTAGCCATGTACATTTCTCGTACCGCTAATCAAACACTTGGCTGCTAATTCATGTTTGAGCACCGATCGGTCTCCTCGTGAGAATCTTATGTTGTGATTTTCTTCCTAGCACCTACATGGGGAGTTCCCAACCCACTAGACATGTCTAGGCCACCCAGAACACATGGCAATGCCACGGTCACTTGTGGTGACCCTTGGCGTGGGCATCTTGAGCTTCACGCTCTAGAGTTCGGCCCTCGCCACCGTCCAAACCTCGATGTCTCTCCATCAAACCATGTATTTTGATTAAATAGATACTTATTTACCTAGAAATGATTTTTGAAAAAATAAAGAGCAAACTATAAAGGCATTGCAGTTCAAATTTGCCCGCTTCCAAGCGAATCGGTGGAAATTTGTCTTTTTCACGACGGTGGATCAAAACAATTTACACCCAACCATTTTTTTGATTAAATAGATACTTATTTACCTAGAAATGATTTTTGAAAAAAATAAAGAGCAAACTATAAGGCAGCTGCAGTTCAAATTTGCCCCGCTTCCAACTGAATCGGTGGAAATTTGTCTTTTTCACGAGCGGTGGATCAAAACAATTTACACCCAACCATTTTGTCAATTGTGCATTAAATATGTCCTAGTATTTTATAAAAATGATCTGGTCCAATTTTCCAACAATTATTTGGTAGTTCCTTCACAAAAAAAACTCCTTTCGGGCACTCGAAAAATGGAAAATGGTTTTTTCGTCCAACGAAAATGAAAACTTCCTTAGGCAACATTGTTTGCCATTCCAATATGCACCCTTGTGCACAATATGAGACCATTTGAAGAAACTATGCCATGAATGTGGCCATAAGATTGATCATTTGGCTTGAAAGCAATTGATCTCCACACATGATAGCTCGTTTCTGAGAACACTTTTTAAAATAATTGCCGTATTACAAGTTTGTTATTTTTCCTAGGAACTTGGCCACATATTATGACACAATGCGAAGGTTTCCCAATTTTTTGATTTTTTTTTTGAATTGGTTATGCCCGTTTCAAAATGCGGTCAAAACGGCTGGAATGACCGTTCCTAGCTAGTCGTTGAATCTTGGAATTTTTTTGGTGTTTCTCTGATTAAATAGATACTTACGTACCTAGAAATGATTTTTGGAAAAAATAAATAGCAAACTACAAGGCAGCTGCAGTTCAATTTTGACCCGCTTCCAACTGAATCGGCAGGAATTTGTCTTTTTCACGAGAGGTGGATAAAACCTTTTTACACCCAACCATTTTGTCAACTGTGCATTAAATATGTCCTAGTATTTTAGAAAAATGATTTGGTCCAATTTTGCAACAATTATTTGGGAGGTCCTTCACAAAAAAATCTCCTTTCGGGCACTCGAAAAATGGAAAATGGTTTTTTCGTCCAACGAAAATGAAAACTTCCTTAGGCAACATTGTTTGCCATTCCAATATGCACCCTTGTGCACAATATGAGACCATTTGAACAAACTATGCCACGAATGTGGCCATAAGATTGATCATTTGGCTTGAAAGCCAATGATCTCCACACGTGATAGCTAGTTTCTGAGAACAATTTTTAAAAATATTTTCCGTATTACAAGTTTGTTATTTTTCCTAGGAACTTGGCCACATACGATGACACAATGCGAAGGTTTCCCAATTTTTTGATTTTTTTTGAATTTTTTATGCCCGTTTCAAAATGCGGTCAAAACGGAGGGAATGACCGTTCCTAGCTAGTGGTTGAATCTTGGAATTTTTTTTGGTGTTTCTCTGATTAAATAGATACTTACGTACCTAGAAATGATTTTGGAAAAATACATAGCAAACTACAAGGCAGCTGCAGTTCAAATTTGACCGCTTAAATTTGAATCGGCGAGAATTTGTCTTTTTCACGAGAGGTGGATAAAACCTTTTACACCCAACCATTTTGTAAATTGTGCATTAAATATGTCCTAGTATTTTAGAAAAATGATTTGGTCCAATTTTGCAACAATTATTTGGGAGGTCCTTCACAAAAAAATCTCCTTTCGGGCACTCGAAAAATGGAAAATGGTTTTTTCATCCAACGAAAATGAAAACTTACTTAGGCAACATTGTTTGACATTCCAATATGCACCCTTGTGCACAATATGAGACCATATGAACAAACTATGCCACAAATGTGGCCATAAGATTGATCATTTGGCTTGAAAGCCAATGATCTCCACACGTGATAGCTAGTTTCGAGAACACTTTTTAAAAATAATTTCCGTATTACAAGTTTGTTATTGGTCCTAGGAACTTGGCCACATATGATGACACAATGCAAAGGTTTCCCAATTTTTGATTTTTTTGAATTTTTATGCCCGTTTCAAAATGCGGTCAAAGCGGAGGAATGACCGTTCCTAGCTAGTGGTTGAATCTTGGAATTTTTTGGTGTTTCTCTGATTAAATAGATACTTACGTACCTAGAAATGATTTTTGGAAAAATACATAGCAAACTACAAGGCATTGCAGTTCAAATTTGACCCGCTTAGGCTGAATCGGCGAGAATTTGTCTTTTTCACGAGAGGTGGATAAAACCTTTTACACCCAACCATTTTGTAAATTGTGCATTAAATATGTCCTAGTATTTTATAAAAATGATTTGGTCAATTTTGCAACAATTATTTGGGAGGTCCTTCACAAAAAATCTCCTTTGGGCACTCGAAAAATGGAAAATGGTTTTTTCATCCAACGAAAATGAAAACTTACTTAGGCAACATTGTTTGACATTCCAATATGCACCCTTGTGCACAATATGAGACCATATGAACAAACTATGCCACAAATGTGGCCATAAGATTGATCATTTGGCTTGAAAGCCAATGATCTCCACACGTGATAGCTAGTTTCTGAAAACACTTTTTAAAAATAATTTCCGTATTAGAAGTTTGTTATTGGTCCTAGGAACTTGGCCACATATGATGACACAATGCAAAGGTTTCCCAATTTTTTGATTTTTTTTTGAATTTTTTATGCCCGTTTCAAAATGCGGTCAAAACGGAGGGAATGACCGTTCCTAGCTAGTGGTTGAATCTTGGAATTTTTTTGGTGTTTCTCTGATTAAATAGATACTTACGTACCTAGAAATGATTTTTGGAAAAAATACATAGCAAACTACAAGGCAGCTGCAGTTCAAATTTGACCCGCTTCCGGCTAAATCGGCAGGAATTTGTCTTTTTCACGAGAGGTGGATAAAACCTTTTTACACCCAACCATTTTGTCAATTGTGCATTAAATATGTCCTAGTATTTTATAAAAATGATTTGGTCCAATTTTGCAACAATTATTTGGGAGGTCCTTCACAAAAAAATCTCCTTTCGGGCACTCGAAAAATGGAAAATGGTTTTTTCATCCAACGAAAATGAAAACTTACTTAGGCAACATTGTTTGCCATTCCAATATGCACCCTTGTGCACAATATGAGACCATATGAACAAACTATGCCACGAATGTGGCCATAAGATTGATCATTTGGCTTGAAAGCCAATGATCTCCACACGTGATAGCTAGTTTCTGAGAACACTTTTTAAAAATAATTTCCGTATTACAAGTTTGTTATTGGTCCTAGGAACTTGGCCACATATGATGACACAATGCAAAGGTTTCCCAATTTTTTGATTTTTTTTTGAATTTTTTATGCCCGTTTCAAAATGCGGTCAAAACGGAGGGAATGACCGTTCCTAGCTAGTGGTTGAATCTTGGAATTTTTTTGGTGTTTCTCTGATTAAATAGATACTTACGTACCTAGAAATGATTTTTGGAAAAAATACATAGCAAACTACAAGGCAGCTGCAGTTCAAATTTGACCCGCTTACCGAATTGAATCGGAGAATTTGTCTTTTTCACGAGAGGTGGATAAAACCTTTTTACACCCAACCATTTTGTCAATTGTGCATTAAATATGTCCTAGTATTTTATAAAAATGATTTGGTCCAATTTTGCAACAATTATTTGGGAGGTCCTTCACAAAAAAATCTCCTTTCGGGCACTCGAAAAATGGAAAATGGTTTTTTCATCCAACGAAAATGAAAACTTACTTAGGCAACATTGTTTGCCATTCCAATATGCACCCTTGTGCACAATATGAGACCATATGAACAAACTATGCCACGAATGTGGCCATAAGATTGATCATTTGGCTTGAAAGCCAATGATCTCCACACGTGATAGCTAGTTTCTGAGAACACTTTTTAAAAATAATTTCCGTATTACAAGTTTGTTATTGGTCCTAGGAACTTGGCCACATATGATGACACAATGCAAAGGTTTCCCAATTTTTGATTTTTTTGAATTTTTATGCCCGTTTCAAAATGCGGTCAAAGCGGAGGAATGACCGTTCCTAGCTAGTGGTTGAATCTTGGAATTTTTTTGGTGTTTCTCTGATTAAATAGATACTTACGTACCTAGAAATGATTTTTGGAAAAAATACATAGCAAACTACAAGGCAGCTGCAGTTCAAATTTGACCCGCTTAATTCCGGCTGAATCGGCAGGAATTTGTCTTTTCACGAGAGGTGGATAAAACCTTTTACACCCAACCATTTTGTCAATTGTGCATTAAATATGTCCTAGTATTTTAGAAAATGATTTGGTCCAATTTTGCAACAATTATTTGGGAGGTCCTTCACAAAAAAATCTCCTTTCGGGCACTCGAAAAATGGAAAATGGTTTTTTCATCCAACGAAAATGAAAACTTACTTAGGCAACATTGTTTGCCATTCCAATATGCACCCTTGTGCACAATATGAGACCATATGAACAAACTATGCCACGAATGTGGCCATAAGATTGATCATTTGGCTTGAAAGCCAATGATCTCCACACGTGATAGCTAGTTTCTGAGAACACTTTTTAAAAATAATTTCCGTATTACAAGTTTGTTATTGGTCCTAGGAACTTGGCCACATATGATGACACAATGCAAAGGTTTCCCAATTTTTTGATTTTTTTTTGAATTTTTTATGCCCGTTTCAAAATGCGGTCAAAACGGAGGGAATGACCGTTCCTAGCTAGTGGTTGAATCTTAGAATTTTTTTGGTGTTTCTCTGATTAAATAGATACTTACGTACCTAGAAATGATTTTTGGAAAAAATACATAGCAAACTACAAGGCAGCTGCAGTTCAAATTTGACCCGCTTCCGGCTGAATCGGCAGGAATTTGTCTTTTTCACGAGAGGTGGATAAAACCTTTTTACACCCAACCATTTTGTCAATTGTGCATTAAATATGTCCTAGTATTTTAGAAAAATGATTTGGTCCAATTTTGCAACAATTATTTGGGAGGTCCTTCACAAAAAAATCTCCTTTCGGGCACTCGAAAAATGGAAAATGGTTTTTTCATCCAACGAAAATGAAAACTTACTTAGGCAACATTGTTTGCCATTCCAATATGCACCCTTGTGGACAATATGAGACCATATGAACAAACTATGCCACGAATGTGGCCATAAGATTGATCATTTGGCTTGAAAGCCAATGATCTCCACACGTGATAGCTAGTTTCTGAGAACACTTTTTAAAAATAATTTCCGTATTACAAGTTTGTTATTGGTCCTAGGAACTTGGCCACATATGATGACACAATGCAAAGGTTTCCCAATTTTTTGATTTTTTTTTGAATTTTTTATGCCCGTTTCAAAATGCGGTCAAAACGGAGGGAATGACCGTTCCTAGCTAGTGGTTGAATCTTGGAATTTTTTTGGTGTTTCTCTGATTAAATAGATACTTACGTACCTAGAAATGATTTTTGGAAAAATACATAGCAAACTACAAGGCATTGCAGTTCAAATTTGACCGCTTCCACATGAATCGGCAGAATTTGTCTTTTTCACGAGAGGTGGATAAAACCTTTTTACACCCAACCATTTTGTCAATTGTGCATTAAATATGTCCTATTATTTTAGAAAAATGATTTGGTCCAATTTTGCAACAATTATTTGGGAGGTCCTTCACAAAAAAATCTCCTTTCGGGCACTCGAAAAATGGAAAATGGTTTTTTCGTCCAACGAAAATGAAAACTTCCTTAGGCAACATTGTTTGCCATTCCAATATGCACCCTTGTGCACAATATGAGACAATTTGAACAAACTATGCCACGAATGTGGCCATAAGATTGATCATTTGGCTTGAAAGCCAATGATCTCCACACATGATAGCTCGTTTCTGAGAACACTTTTTAAAAATAATTTCCGTATTACAAGTTTGTTATTTTTCTTGATAACTTGGCCACATATGATGACACAATGCGAAGGTTTCCCATTTTTTGATTTTTTTTGAATTTTTTATGCCCGGTTCAAAATGCGGTCAAAACGGAGGGAATGACCGTTCCTAGCTAGTGGTTGAATCTTCGAATTTTTTTGGTGTTTCTCTGATTAAATAGATACTTACGTACCTAGAAATGATTTTTGTAAAAAATAAATAGCAAACTACAAGGCAGCTGCAGTTCAAATTTGACCTGCTTCCACATGAATCGGCAGGAATTTGTCTTTTTCACGAGAGGTGGATAAAACCTTTTTACACCCAACCATTTTATCAATTGTGCATTAAATATGTCCTAGTATTTTAGAAAAATGATTTGGTCCAATTTTGCAACAATTATTTGGGAGGTCCTTCACAAAAAAACTCCTTTCGGGCACTCGGAAAATGGAAAATGGTTTTTTCGTCCAAAGAAAATGAAAACTTCCTTAGGCAACATTGTTTGCCATTCCAATATGCACCCTTGTGCACAATATGAGATCATTTGAACAAACTATGCCACGAATGTGGCCATAAGATTGATCATTTGGCTTGAAAGCCAATGATCTCCACACGTGATAGCTCGTTTCTGAGAACACTTTTTAAAAATAATTTCCGTATTACAAGTTGGTTATTTTTCTTGAAAACTTGGCCACATATGATGACACAATGCGAAGGTTTCCCAATTTTTTGATTTTTTTTGAATTTTTTATGCCCGTTTCAAAATGCGGTCAAAACGGAGGGAATGACCGTTCCTAGCTAGTGGTTGAATCTTGGAATTTTTTTGGTGTTTCTCTGATTAAATAGGTACTTATGTACCTAGAAATATTTTTATAAAAAATAAATAGCAAACTACAAGGCAGCTGCAGTTCAAATTTGACCTGCTTCCAGCTGAATCGGCAGGAATTTGTCTTTTTCACGAGAGGTGGATAAAACCTTTTTACACCCAACCATTTTATCAATTGTGCATTAAATATGTCCTAGTATTTAAGAAAAATGATTTGGTCCAATTTTGCAACAATTATTTGGCAGGTCCTTCACAAAAAAAACTCCTTTCGGGCACTCGGAAAATGGAAAATGGTTTTTTCGTCCAAAGAAAATGAAAACTTCCTTAGGCAACATTCTTTGCCATTCCAATATGCACCCTTGTGCACAATATGAGATCATTTGAACAAACTATGCCACGAATGTGGCCATAAGATTGATCATTTGGCTTGAAAGCCAATGATCTCCACACGTGATAGCTCGTTTCTGAGAACACTTTTTAAAAATAATTTCCGTATTACAAGTTTGTTATTTTTCTTGAAAACTTGGTCACATATGATGACACAATGCGAAGGTTTCCCAATTTTTTGATTTGTTTTGAACTTTTTATGCCCGTTTCAAAATGCGGTCAAAACGGAGGGAATGACCATTCCTAGCTAGTGGTTGAATCTTGGAATTTTTTAGGTGTTTCTCTGATTAAATAGGTATTTATGTACCTAGAAATATTTTTATAAAAAATAAATAGCAAACTATGAGGCAGCTACAGTTCAAATTTGACCCGCTTCCAACTGAATCGGCAGGAATTTGTCTTTTTCACGAGAGGTGGATCAAACCTTTTTACACCCAACCATGTTGTCAATTGTGCATTAAATATGTCCTAGTATTTTAGAAAATTGATTTGGTCCAATTTTGCAACATTTATTTGGTAGGTCCTTCAAAAAAAACTATTTGGGGCACTTGGAAGATGAAAAATGATTTTTTAATGCAAAAAAATGAAAACTTTCTTAGGCAACATTGTTTGCCATTCCATGTTTGTTATTTTCCTGAAAGATAGTTCACAATTGGTGACACAATGAGAAGGTCTTTTATTTTTTTGAATTTCTGTGATCATAAAATAGCTTACATGATTTTAACATCTCATTTTTAAATCTATCACGACCAATTTAATTGGTCATAATGTTGTACTGTGTTCTGATTGGTCCGTGGACCAAACACGCGGATCATGCACGAAACACCATTGGATCCTCCCGGATCCAACGACAGCCCTCACCCCTCGCCTCCCCCACCAACCCCACATGAGGCGAAACCCTAGCTCTCTTCTCCCCATTTTCCGTCCACCCCCCGCCTCCTTTCTTTCTCTCCCTCCCCCCTCTCCCCCGATGCAGATCCCCCTCATCGCCGCCATCCTCCTCCTCCCATCGCACTCCTCCTCGCCCCCTCCTCCCATCGCACTCCTCCCTTGTCCCCATCTCCCCGTCGCCGCCGCTGCCACCGCGGCACTAGTGCAGAACAGGGCATTAGCACCGGTCCGTAAGGACCTATAGTGCCGGTTACATAACCGGCACTAATTTGTGGTCACTAAAGGCCCCCCCCCTTTAGCACCGGTTCAGCACGAACCGGTGCTAAAGGGCAACCACGTGGCACTAGCCAGCTCCGGGGGCCTGGAGCCCTTTAGTACCGGTTGGTAACACCAACCGATACTATAAGGTTTGGAAGGTTTTTAGTTTTATGATTTCTTTTTCATTTAATTTTGTGTTTCCATTTTAGTTCTTTTTCGTTTGCTGGTAGAACCAATCATGCATATATATATCACATCAATGTCTCACAAATTAAACCACCATATTAATTAATTCACACATACACACATGTACAGATATATACAATTTCTCCTACATATGAATGTTGCCTTCGGAGCCAGTCTAATTGGTGCCTTCGGAGCACGATGACAATTGAAAGTGGTTTTCATTGGGGCAATAGCGGGTAATAGAATTCTCCATTCGGATTTATGACCTGGTCGAGCAAAAATCCCGCTATTTCCTCTTGAAGTGCTTCTACGCGCTCCATTTCTATGAGCTTCTCCCGCACCTCTTTGAACTGTTAAGAAGGAGATCAATATGCATGTGTATTAGTTGTGTGACTAGCTAGATATCGATAATGGTGTAAAAATTGTGAATAGTGTTCAGACAAGCGTACCCATCGCTGTCTTTGAGATCTGCTCCTTTCGGACGCCATCATGCGAATATTCTCGCAAACGCAAAATGCACACAGATCAATACCTCGCTACCGCTTCAGGCCTTTACGAGAATGGAATTTGATCAGATAAAAATTAATCAAGCATGATAATTAAAGAGATGGCAGCTAGCTAGCTAGCTAGCTAGTACTACTTAATTACTTACCTTGGGTCGTAACCATTCAAGCTTTTGTTTCCACGGGCGGGCGTGACGTTGATGAATCTTGCCCAAGCCCTGCCCGCAACGACAAAGAAAATGAATAAAGGGTTATTAAATAGTTCATATCATGAAATGACGAACTAAATAGGCCGAGATATATAGTTAATAATGATTGAAATTACCTGTTGACTATCCCATACAAGATGTTAAAGTCAGTTTTTTAGACTAGTGAGTCGAGTACTTCAACTGTTAATCGTCAACTTTAATGATACACAAGACCCAGTGAAATCTGCATATGCACACACGTTTACATGTCTTAATTAAGCGGGCATATGTTAGCAAAAACATGTAGCTATAGCTAGTAGGCAAAAACAGAGAATTTGTAGTACAAGACAAGGTGACTCACCCAAAGTGGTAAGGAAGTAGTATATCTTCATTGTATTTGAGGTGCTTCAAGAACTCTAGCATGCTGCTTTCTACTTCCTTTGCATGATGTTCATTTATCTTCCATGTGAATTCATTAACGGTGTTTGGGTCAATGAACCCAATGCCATAGCGCCCACCTTTTCTCATTTCATATATCTTCATCCCGCATAATACCACAAAAGAATATATATAGTGAGGATAATTACAGGTAATGATTGATCTCAAAAGGATCACTACAGCTAGCTTGAGACTTAAATTATAGAAAGAAATCACTTACAGACAATAGGCGGCGATAGATTTGTCGAGTGCTTCCTTATTGTATAACTGAAACAGTTCTAAATATTCAACGGACCCAGCTTTCTCATGGTAGTAATGGTCCTCCTTGACATTCACCATGAGGGACACTCGATCTGAAATCTTGGTAATGTTCATGTACCATTGATGCAATTCATACATTCTCGTTGGGAGGTTCTTGACCTTGTCTGGCGCGACCAAAGGTTGGCCCCGGACATATTGCCGTTTTACTTCATCCTCTCTAAGCAAAGGCATGGGCTCGATCTCGAGGAGTTGTCCCACAGCGATGTTGAGAACTTCAGCCTGCATTATATGCTCCTCCGTTATTACCACATTGCCCACCTCGAACATGCCTCGCTTGCCCACAATAATATTGGGGCGCCAGATCATCACCGTTGTTGGCACAACAAGCGAGGGTCGATTATACCGCTGTTCTCCCGGTTGGGAATGGTTTTCCGCATTTTTGGCAGTTGCTTCTTGTTTTCTCGATCCCGATGTAGACGTGTCGCCTCCCTTTGTAGACGTGCTCGATTTAACTTCCGATGTGGCGCTCATAGTCTGTGTCAACAGGCTTGGAAGCTGGTGGTTGAGCCATCTGAATGAAGTGGTCAATCGTTTCCTCGTGCACTTTCTCCCTTGGCGGCGGTGGCGGTTTCGGTGCAAAATGGGCTTCCACCTCGGCTTCGATATGGCTGTGATTTCCTCCTCGGACTTGTCATAAGACCTCTGCGGAAGAGGCTTGTGCTTGGACCATATTTATACCGCTTGCCTCCTTTGTACTTCCGGTTGTACTACCTCGACCAGACGGCACGCACTGTAGCTGCGGGGTGTCTCTGCGATTCGAGGCGGCGGAGATGGCTGACGGGACTGAGTTGGACGAGGAGGAGGAGGGCCTGAGGTTGTGCCGGACTTGGAGGAGAGTGGACGCCTGACTGCTGTGGCGGACTTGGAGGAGGAGGATTGTCGACACTTTGCGGACTTGGAGGAGGAGGATTGTCCCGACACTTTGCCGGACTTGGAGGAGCGGAGTCTGCTGACTCGGTGGCGGACTTCGACGAGGACTCGGGTGACGGTGTGGGTGGCCTTGGAAAGATGATGCAATCCTTTTTCCATAGGATGATACGATGTTTGGCCTCTCCGAGAAAGCGCCACCGTCACCTCCAAAGAATGTCAAGTCAGACCCGAATATGGGTCCAGCACCTCATCAACCACGACACGAGCATAGCCCGCTGTAATCGGGTTGCCATGGAAGGTTGCCTCGGGGGGATTTGTGAAAGCACAGCCGTCCGCCACCTTCATGGATATGTTCTTCATTTTGTAGTGTAGCTCGCAGATTAGTGTTCTTCGTGATGTCATCCACGGGTATCTACCCAGCATTGGGTCGTCGGGACGGAACCCACGCTGCTTCTCGGCATGGATGGGCGGTGCTATCCAATGTTGGATCATCCGCTAGCTGCTGCTGCTGCTTGAGACCCCTTTGATGGGTAAGTGAGTCGATCTGCTCCTGCCGCCGCTGGAATTTGACTACCAATTCCTCTTGACTTGCTTCTAGGCCTTGAAGGCGTTCATAGTCCCTTCCTCTGCTCCTCCTCCATCTTCCTCTTCTTCTCCTCCGCAATCTTCTTTCTCGCACGGGTTACAGAGTCGGTGTTCGGTCTGAAAACCCTCATACCACGGAATAGCGCCCTTGCCTCGTGTTCTTCCGGGTGTTCAGATTTCCCGAGCACGCGTAAGCTCGTCGTTCTCTCTGTTGGGCTGGAACACCCGTTCGTGCCTCTTCTATTGCAACAAGTATCGCATCGTCGGCTCCTTGAGACTTGCCCTCGTCAAACATTTCTGTCTCCGGTCCAACTCCCCCATGCGCATAGAACCAAGTCCCGACCTGGCGGGCCAGCTCTTAGTAGCCGGAGTGACACCTGCATCCTCCATCTCTTTCTCGACTTATCCCACTTAGGCATTGCCACCGTGATAGCCACCGCCCCACTTATGGAACTTATCCTTTTTTCGCATTCTTCTTGTTTATTCTCAACCGTTCCTTAGCTAATTCCGAATCCTTGAATTTCACGAAATCGCCCAATGATCACGTTGGTTCTCCGTGTGTTCCTTGAATCCGGAGTCTTCCTTCCTCCGCCGACGTACTTGTTCCATTCACCATTCTTGTAGTTCTTGAATGTAGTCGCCATCATCTTAAGAGCAGCCTCTTTGACTTTCTCGCACATCCGCTTCGTGAAATGATCCGTAGGGTGAAATGTTCCATGAGAGTATCCCAAAGTAGATCTTTTGATTCTTGTCGACATAAGTAACATCTGAACGTGGCTTTGCCGCGCCCTCCATTCTTGAAGTTTGATCGAGTTGGTCCTTCACAAGAACTCCAAGACCGCGAACGAACTTGTTCGCAATCTTCTTAGGCGCTATTGGTTTGCCAATAGGCCGCATGCCTCGATATTGTATTTTACGCCCGGCTTCAACTTTTGTTCGGACCTCGTTTCGTCCTTTTTTCTGAAGATTTGCTCGATCCGGATGGCTGAAAGAACAAAGATCGATTCGTTAATATATCTTCAAGTCATTTAAAACATGTGATGATCACCGGATGCCCGCTTATATAAATATATATACCTCGTCGGTGTTTGTTGTTTCAGGATCATGTTCTTCGTCATCGCATAATCATTCATGACTTCGTCGTGATCGAATATCATATCACCCTCTCCGGTGTTGTTTAGAAATTGAGCCGTCATAATCTTCTTCATTTTGATTATCATCGCTTCGCGTATCATATCGAACATGGTCTGTTCTCCCTCTCTGTCGATATTATCCGCCATAGCTTTTGTTTAACTAATCCAAAAGAAATATAAAACAATTTAGTATTCAAATCTCGAATAATAGATATAATCTCAATACATCGCCCGAATAATAGATATAATCTCGAATACATCGTCGAGAATAATAGATATAATCTCAATACATCGTCCGAATAATAGATATAATCTCAATACATCGTCTCGAATAATATATAATATTGAATAGTACATCACGGCTATTAGCTAATAAAGATCGAATACTACTGAAGAATCTAGGACACTCGCGGTTCCTTGGTGCGGGCGGTGGACACCCAAAGAGAAGGAACCTCACAGATCATAGCTGAAGTGAGATCCTCAAGATATCGCCACGTATTGGAGAACTGCCGCCCTCTAACGCAACCATGTAGCGATGGACATGCTCGTCCTCCTTCCCGACACGGCGACGTACCACCTCCGGCGCGGGCCGGGTCCCTCCGCGACCAAATCGCCCACGCGAACGCCACCAAACGAGATCGGTCGACGATCGGACCCGCGGCGGGTTCCTCGTCAAGCGGGCGCGCCTCAAGCAGCACCTCCAAGCCAGGCGGAGCCAGATCCGGACATGGTCGGCTGGACGTCGTCATGACGGGTCGACGGCAAGGATGCGGGCCAGGCATCATCGAGAACAAATACTAGCTATATGCCCGCAAAAAGTAACATCTTTTTAATGATTGGATTTTGATAACTAAAATTTCTAACATTTCTATATATATAACTAACATTTCTATAACATTTCTAACAATGCTATATATAACTAACATTTCTATAACATTTCTAATATTTTAGAACTAAAAACAGAAAAAATTATAACATTTCTATATATATAACTAACATTTTATAACTATTTCTATAACTAAAAACAGAAAAATTTCTAACAATTCTAACTTTTTATAACTATATATTTCTATAACTAAAAACAGAAAAATTTCTATAATTTCAAACATTTCTAACAAATCTAACAATTCTAACATTTCTAACTATTTCTAAAAAACAGAAAAATGTCTAACAATGTATGTGTGTGTGTGTAAAAGCTCACCGGCCGGCTAGGCGAGAGGCGACGGGGCGCTGGCGGGGACGGCGACGGGTCTGGCGACGCGGCGGGCGATGACGGGCAGGGACGACTGGGCAGGCGGCGGCAGCAGCAGCAGGCGACGGGAGGCGGCGGCGACGACGGGACGGGCGGCGACGACGGGACGGGCGGCGACGACGGGACGGGCGGCAGCAGGGCGGCGGCAGCGACGGGACGAAGCGGCGGCGACGCGGCGGCGAAGCGGCGATATGACGGGACGGGCGGCGCGGCAGGCGGCGACAGTGCGAGGAGAAGAAGCAGAGAGGAGATGAGAAACCGGCGAAATTTTGAAGTGTTTAGTTATAGAAGGCACCTTTAGTATGGTTGGAGCCACCAACCGGTACTAAAGGTCTGTTTTGGCCAGCCAAGCGGCGGAAGCCACCCCTTTAGTACGGGTGGTGGCACAAACCGTTACTAAAGGCCCCCTTTAGTACCGGTTTGTGCCACGACCCTGCACGAAGGGGTCTTATTGCAAGCAGTCAGATCTTGAAGTTTAGTCCCACCGCTAGTCGAGGGGCTACCGCACTGGTTTATAAGCCCCAGTGCGGTAGCTCTCTCGAGCTCCTCTCCTAGTCAGGCCTACTGGGCCTACCTGTCCTCCTCGCCTTGTGGGCCTACTGGGCCTTCGCGGGCCTGCATCCTGGCCCAATGAAAGGTTGTATCGCTGGTCGTATGCAGGCCGCTTTGGCCCAGTAGGCGGGCTTTTTTTTGCTTTATTTTTTGTTTTATTTATTTTTGAGTTGTTTTTTGTTGTATTTAGAGTTTCTTTGTGAATATTTTTGCTTTAGGTACAAAAAATTACAAACTTTCTCTTAGTGCCGGTAGATTTCAAATTTGAATAGTTTAAATTTTGAATTATTTGAAATTTGTGTGAATCACTAGTTTGTGAATAACTTAACTTTGAAAAAAGTTTTCCAAGTGATTCTTTTTCTTATGTTCAATATTAGTGTGTTTTATCATTATATTCAATTTAGTAATGCTTAGGTTATTTAAAAATGAAATGCCTTTGTAACAGTTCAGTTTTAATTGAAACCCCGATACTTGAAAGAGATTGTCCATTTTGTACACGAAGTGCATCCAGCTTTTGTCGTAACCCTCTCTACTTTCTTGCACATGCTATTTATATGAAATTATGATACCATGCCAACTTTCAACCTTTTACGAGTTGATTTGAATTGCTTTTCAATTTCAGGGTCATTTATTTGGAAAAAAATCAGTAAATGCATGAAAAGAATTTGTTTGCACATAAAATTTCTTGGCGTTTCAAATGCCAAAACACATAACTACCCTAGCTATTACAGACATTCCCTCCGGGTGTGAAACACGGAAGAAAGTGATGATAGTGAAGCCGATCACATCCCGGATCTTTGGGTGTGAAACTTTTCTTCAGCGTGTGTCCCTTTGCGCCGTAACCATGGAAAATCTTCATCATTTAACGGGATGCTCGGGTCAATATTCACTGTGAATGGAGCAATTTCATCAAACTTTTCATAATCTTCTGACTTGTCTATCTTGTCATCCACTCCCACGATGTTTCTCTTCCCAGAAAGAACTATGTGCCGCTTTGGCTCATCGTACGATGCATTCGCTTCCTTATCTTTTCTTTTTCTTGGCTTGGTAGACATGTCCTTCACATAGAAAACCTGTGCCACATCATTGGCTAGGACGAATGGTTCATCTGCATACGCAAGATTGTTGAGATCCACTGTTGTCATTCCGTACTGCGGGTCTTCCGTTACCCCGCCTCGTGTCATATTGACCCATTTGCACGAAACAAAGGGACCTTTAAACCACGTCGATAGTCAAGTTCCCATATGTCCCGTATATAACCATAATATGTTTCCTTTCCGTCTTGGTTTCGCATCAAAGCGGACACCACTGTTTTGGTTGGTGCTCTTCTTATCTTGGGCAATCGTGTAAAATGTATTACCATTTATCTCGTGCCCTTTGAAAGTCATTATATTGAAGATGGTAAGCGGGACAGCAAGTACAGGTCATCTTCAATAGAGGTGGCATGCATGGTGCGTATCGCAACCAGTTGGCGAAACTCTGGTTTGTTCACGTGTAATCCACTCATCGACCGCTCCGGGTGTTTGGGCGTAGCAAATTCTTGTGTTCATCCATATCTGGAGCCACCAAGGTGGAATTCAGTAGAAGCGTGTAGTGTGCTTGGTGAGAGAATGTCCGTCCATACATATTATTTGTTCCCCTCCTAGCGTGCCTTTTCCATCGATGCGCCCTTATGCCGCGATTCAGAACACCAATCGGCTTAAGGTCGGGAATAAAGTCAATACAAAACTCAATGACCTCCTCATTTTGATGGCCCTTGGAGATGCTTCCTTCGGCCTAGCACGGTTATGAACATATTTCTTTAAGACTCCATGAACCTTTCAAAGGGAACATATTGTGTAGAAATACAGGACCCAAAGCGTTAATCTCTTCGCATAGGTGAACTAGGGCGTGCGTCATGATGTTGAAGAAGGATGGTGGGAACACCAACTCGAAACCGACAAGACATTACACCAAATCATTACGTAACCTTGGTATGATTTACGGATCGATTACCTTCGAGAGATTGCATTGAGAAATGCACATAGCTTCACAATGGCTAATCGAGCGTTTTCGGAGAAGCCCCTCAATGCAACCGGAAGCGATCGGCGTCATAATCACGTGGCGTCATGAGACTTTAGGTTCGGAACTTTTTCTCGCCATGTTTATTATTCCCTTTATATTCGACGAAGCCGACGGTACCTTAATATCGAAAGGCATTCAAAGAAGATTTCCTTCTCTTCTTTGGTAAGGCGTAGCTTGCATGACCACGATGTATGCCATCTTCTCCGTGCATACGTTGCTGGTCCTCCGTGCCTCGGTGTATCTTTTGTCTTCCCATACACGCCCAAGAAGCCAAGCAGGTCACGCAAAGATTCTTCATGGCGTGCATCACGTCGATTGCGGAGCGGACCTCTAGGTCTTTCCAATATGGCAGGTCCCAAAATATAGATTTCTTCTTCCACATGGGTGCGCGTCCGTCTGCGTCCTTCGAACAGGTTGTCCGCGGGACCCTTTCCAAATATCACCTTCAAATCCTTGACCATATCATGTACATCAGCACCGATGACGATGGCGAGGCTTCGTCCGTGATCCGCCTCACCTTTGAAATTCTTGCCTTTCTTTCTTACGGGATGCCCGCCGGAAGAAATCGGCGATGTCCGGTACACATTCTTCTTACAACTATTCAAATATATCTTGTCGGTATCATCCAAACAGTGTGTGCATCCGCGGTATCCCTTGTTTGTCTATCCCGAAGATTCGAGAGCAGGCCAATCATTGATGGTCACGAACAGCAACGCCTTTGAGGTCAAATTCTTCCCCATGTGCTCATCCCACACACGTACACTGTTCCATTCCACAGCTGTAAGAGTTCTTCAACTAATGGCCTTAGGTACACATCAATGTCGTTGTTGGGTTGCTTAGGGCCTTGGATGAGCACTAGCATCATAATGAACTTCCGCTTCATGCACAACCAAGGAGGAAGGTTATACAAACATAGAGTCACGGGCCAGGTGCTATGGTTGCTGCTCTGCTCCCCAAAAGGATTAATGCCATCTGCGCTTAGACCAAACCATACGCTCCTTGCATCATCGCAAACTCCTTCCCGTACTTTCTTTCGATTTTTCTCCACTGCGACCCGTCGTGGTACTCTCAACTTTCCGTCTTTCTTACGGTCTTCTCTGTGCCATCTCATCGCCTTGGCATGCTCTTTGTTTTGGAACAACGTTTCAACCGTGGTATTATAGGAGAATACCACATCACCTTGGCAGAATCTTCTTCTGGGCGCTCGCCCTCGACATCACCAGAGCTCATCGCGGCTGATCTTATAGCATAACGCACCACATACCGGCAAGCGTTCAAATCCTCGTACTCACCGCGCACAGGATGCAATCATTAGGGCATGCATGTATCTTTTGCACCTCTAACCCTAGAGGGCGGACAGCCTTCTTTGCTTCAGACGTACTCTCGGGCAATTCGTTGTCCTTTGGAAGCATATCCTTTATCATTACCAACAACTTTCCAAATCCTTGTTAGATACACCATTCTCTGCCTTCCATTGCAGCAATTCCGATGTGGTGCCCAGCTTTTTCTTGTCACCCACGCAATTCGGATACAACAATTTTTGTGATCCTCTAACATGCGCTGCAACTTCTTCTTCTCCAAATCACTTGCGATTTCTCTTTGCATCGGCAATGGCCCGACCTAGATCATCAATGGGCTCATCGATGCCTCTTCTTCACTTCTTCCGCATTGCGGCTCAGCTTCTTCCGCATTACGGCTCAGCTTCTTCCCCATTGTTGTATCATCGTATTCAGGGAACCCATGGCGGGATAGTGTCGTTGTCCTCTTCTTCTTCATTGTCTTCCATCATAACCCCTCTTTCTCCGTGCTTGGTCCAAACATTATAGTGGGGCATGAAACCAGACTCAAACAGTGGGCGTGAATGGTTCTTGGCGAGAGTAATTGTGACCATTCTTACAGACACCACATGGACAAGGCATAAAACCATCCGCCCGCTTGTTTGCCTCGGCCGCAAGTAGAAAAGTATGCACGCCCTCAACGAACTGGGGTGAGCATCGGTCATCGTACATCCATTGCGGCTCATCTTCATTACACAACACGAATAGACCAAATTAATACAAGTTCATACATAAAGTTCATACAACACTTAAATGCAACAAACAAATAACTCTCTAGCTAAAGCATTTAAATGCAACAACAAATGCGATCAAGATCGCAACTAAGGTAACAATTGATCCAACAAAGCATAATGATACCAAGCCTCACTATCGATGGCATATTTTCTAATCTTTCTATTCTTCAAGCGCATTTTCTCCATCTTGATCTTGTGATCATCGGCGACATCGGCAACATGCAACTCCAATTCCATCTTCTCCCCTCAATTCTTTTCAATTTTTCTTTCGAGTACTCGTTTTCTCTTTCAACTAAATTTAACCTCTCGACAATAGGGTCGGTTGGAATTTCGGTTCACATACCTCCTAGATAAAAATATCTATGTCAACTTGATGGGCATAATTTGTCATAAACACGAAATGCAACTAATAGTTTTAAGAGAGAATATACCACATCCGAATCATAACAAGGACGAGGGCCGACGGGACGGATATCAAAACCATGGCACTATGTATAACAAACAACGTCGGGTAAGATAATTATTACATGATTAACTATATATCCAAATCACACAAACATCAATTTTTATATAAAATTACATGAACAAGAGGCTCACCACAAGGTGGTGCCGGTGTGACGGACGCAGTGCAGGGCGATACACGGTGGTTTCTGACGGAGATTTAGAAGGCACTAAGTAAACCACACCTACATATGCAAACTAAGTGTTATTTTTGACCTCAAATTGCATATAAATCAAATACTAGCACATATATATATTTCCTCCCAAATTACTAAAGTCACAAATTAGTAACTATATAAAGCATTGCAAGAGCTAATCTAGCAATGAGAGATGAAAGGACAAAGTTGCTAACCTTTGTGATCATTTGAATGGATGGGGGCCTTCAAATCTTGACAAATTTTGGGCAAATTTTGTGGTGAGCTCGAGGGAAGAGGAAGAACAGAGAGGAGAGGAGAGGGAAAGGGGGAGAACAGAGCAAGCTGGACGAAGGGTTTATATGCAGCAGGACCTATAGTACCGGTTCGTGGCACGTACCGGTACTAAAGGTGCTGGAGGGGGCCCAGACTGACAACATCCTGCCACCACCCTCATTAGTACCGGTTCGTGGCACGAACCGGTGCTAAAGGTTAGCCACGAACCGGTACTAATGAGAGCGGCCCGGCTAGCCGTTGGAACCGGCACTAATGTATACATTAGTGCCGGCTCTAATACAAACCGGCACTAATGTGCTTCACGTTTGACCCTTTTTCTACTAGTGTCGGACCCGTCCTCGCCTCCCGCCACCGCCCCTCTTCCTCGTATTCTCCGGGCATCGACGCCGCCCCTGGCTCTCAGGAGGATAGAGGAAGGCCCTCGCCGCCGCCACGCTCCTCCGTCTCCGAGGCCATGGAAGGGGCGGGAGGGCCCGTGGCCGCGCACCTACACCGGGACATGGAGGCGGCGGGCGCGGCGTGCGAGCGGCGGATCGCACAGTACCGTGCCCGCACCACGGCCACCTCTGCCTTCTCCGGTGCCATCCTCTCGGCCCGCTCGCTCGCCGAGCACAGCCTTCCCTTCCACCTCCGACTGAGGTGAGTCCGCCATGCCGCTTCTTGATTTCTCCCGAATTTGCACGAATTGGGTTCTTGGATGTTTGTTAATTTCATTCATCTCGGAGCCAGATTTGACGGCTGGCCATCTTGGATGTTTGCGGCTGGCTATCGACGTCGCCAACCTCGTCATGTGCCTCCGCACAGATATTGCCTGGGTTACCCCACTCCTTGTCGACCTGCCGCGAAACCACGAGACCCTCCTCATCGTGGTCGTCGTCGCGGGGACGCCTGGGGAGATCGAGGCCCTCAACTTCCCACTCTCCTTCTTTGGCAAGAAGGGAAACTCATATATGCACACTAGTCTTGAAGTTGTCCAGATGTTTTGGGTTTCAGTGCTAATCTGCATTGTGCTTTCAAAAGCGTTCCAACCTGTTGCAAATCTCATAACAGTTTACTGAAACTTCTGCTTATCTGTTTCATTTAGGAGTTAGAACTTGGAAATATTACGAGCAGCATCTTTGTAGGATTCTGAGCATCGATTAAAGTTGCTGAATCAAATCCACACCGAACTGTTGTATTTATGGACGAGATGTTTCCTTGATGTGCATGGAAGGTCTTTTTTCTGTTTGGTCCTGCTTGTGCCTGTATTCAAGCAGCCATGTGTGTATAAAATAGGTTCAGTCTGCAGCAGTCACATGATATGTCTGTCTACTACACGGTTTGATCATTTCTGAAATCGTGCTAGTTGTTTAGTATCGGCAGTTTAACAAAAAGCAAACAGTATTGCGATGCTTTACTGAATTGTAGATTGTCGCGGATGAATCTAGCTTGTTGGTTTGAGACTGAATTGTAGATGGTAGCGGGATAATCTATAATTTAGATCGAATGCTACTGTAAATCGTTTTCAGATTCTCTGTCGATAGTGATTGATACAGTGAAATCTCTTCATGAACAATTGTGTGTATCCAAATTTCATCCAAATTACTCAAATGGAACTGTCAGCTGTGTGAACATTGCATTTAAACTTAATTCTCTAGAGCAATCAGTCAGTAGGAGGGGCTTTTTTCTGCTGCTAGTTTTTGCTTCAGTTGTACTACACTGCTAATGCCTATCCGAGTTCGTTGTTTTATTTTCATGGTAACTAAATGTTGACATATTAGCTAGTTGTGTACCTAAATATGACCCAGGTACATTGGTGCTGCTGGTTCCTTAAGGCCGGGTCGAGTTGAGGTAGGGGATAGGAAGGTTGAGCCGCTCGGGTGCTGATCATGTACATCGGTGCTCCTTCTGGGGTTGACCCGACCAAACCAATGATGCAAGGCTTCTCCTGCTGCTGCATGTCTTCATCAACTAAGTTCTTCCACAGGGAGAGATCTAAATCCTTCACTTGTTCACTGTGTAATCTGCAGATTACTTCTTCCATTAATCACCTAGTGCTCCTGTTAGTGAGATTCATCTAGTATTTTTTTGCAAAGCATGCAATGGTTTGGAGTAGTTGATCATGGCACGATGGAAACTTCATGTCGTTAGCATGTATATATGTACTACTACAAAGAGCCGAAGCAATCCATTTTATTAAATGCATTCATCTCATTACACTAGCTAGCACAATATATTAGTTAAGGCAACTCTACTACATATCAATTTCCCCTCTTGGATTGGTTCTATATTTTTAAAGTTGTTTCGTGGTGCATGAGCCCAACTTTGAAGAAATATAGGCTTATGATGACTATTTTCCTTCTTAAGTAATCATAGTTGTTGGCTTGGTAGCTTGCTGAATATGTTTTAGTTATATATAGAAATAGCGTGCCTTCTATGCTTAAATGATTGTTTGGCTCTATATAATTGTTGACATGAATATCTTGACTTCCCAAACAAGTATAGGACTGTACCTATGCATACAGATTATCCTAACAAAACTGAAAATTAAAATTGAAGCATGAAATAAGCAATAAGTGGCTGGTTTTTATTTGCATGTTAAGCGGAAAGTTGTAGCTAAGGCTTGTATATTACGAAATATTGTCACACCTCTGAGCTTCTACTGTTGTTAGGGACATCGTAGTGTGATCTTCATGATTTTTCGCTTGAAGATGTACTGATTCATTAGTCAAGCAGAGACCGAAGTCATCTTTTGCTATTGTTAGCTCTATGGATGTGTATTTACCTGCAACTTCTGTCAGCTCTAACTTCGTTAGATAGCAATTCAATTCAGTCGATCTATTGGAACTAGTTTGTCTATTACTTGTATCCGATTTCATATCCTGCCATATGCCATTGTCGACTTTCTTAGGTACATAATTGTTATGTCTTGCAATCTGGTATTGATGATTGTCAATGTATTCATTTATACCTTTCTAGTGTACCTTGTATGTGACCCAGCTGATCTATATATCAATGCTCTGTTTCCAATAGATGTATGCTGATGCCTGATGGCTGATTCCTTAAAACTTCATTGTTGCAGCAGTAGCATTTTTCCTTAGTGCATAGATGTATGAGCGATCACTTATGCCTGAAACCTTGCTCTCTTTCCCAGGAACCATCGTGGTCTGTATCACTACTGGGGCAGGAGAGGAAAGACTATTGGTTTCTCCAAGAAGCGATAAGCTACTTCACAAAGATCCCCGCATAGCTTTTCACTACTACTGTGTTGGTCCATTTCCAGAATCTTAGGGAGTGTTCTTGTTTAGACGATTACCTTGGATGGTGCTTTTGCTTAAGGAGAGGCTCAAGAAGATCAGGTATAAACTCCTCCCCCTCTTGTTTGTTTTTGCTTCATACTGTTTGGTGGTTGATACATTACTTTGCAAGTTCTATGGTATGTGAGTTCTTTCTGTCGCTGCAAGCATTGACACAATATGTCATGTGCAGGGAGCTCCGCATCTGAGTTTCAGCCATCCTCTCTGACAAGGAGCTCTGGGACAAAGGAGCAAGCATTGCTAGTTCATTGAGGCCAGATCGAGTAAGATGGCGCACCATGGTGTGTGGTGGTGTATTTTGCTTTTGAGAACAGTACTGTTTTTTTGAAGTGAGATGTACTCGTCTAGTGCCTGGCAAAAAATTGAAGGATGAAGTATCATGTACTGTCTATGTTTAGTGAGCTGTAGTAGGAGTGAAACAAAAATTTATCTGCTATTGTATGTGCTATTTCCCTGTAATGTCTTGTGTACATTTTACTTGAACATTAAATTCTTTAGAAAAAATGTTCTTACTGGACCTGATAGTGGCCACGGCCCAAATATACTCGTACTATTAAATTGCCATGGCCCAAAATAACCTGGGCTGAAATGCTATTCAGAAGTATTATAAGCAGGCCTCGACTCAAATAGAAAATAGAAACAAAAAGGAAACAAACTATGTGGAAGGTAAAAGCCCATTATACAAGAGCCCCAAAAACATCAAGCAAAAAAAAATTATAAAAGACTGAATTAATGGGCTCGGCCCATGTAGAACACCGAATTGGACCGGGCTGATTTTAATCAACGACCTTTTCAATTCGTCGTAATTTTGCCATGTCAGATTGCCACGTCGGATCCGACATGGCCTGGGGAGAGAGCTAGCGACCAAAACAGAAGGTCATAGGATCAACGACCTTTTGTTAAAGGTCGCTATAGTCGATTCTGATCGCCACTTTTGACCTTACTTTTTGGTCACAAAAGGTCGTAAATGGAAATTTGTGACCTTTCAGTGACCAATAGTGGTGGTCACAAGTTGACATATTTCTTGTAGTGGATCTCAGTAAGATGCGGTCGGGCCCTTATATATATAGGGTGGCACTATTCTGATCCTGGGATCAGAATAACTATTTGGATCACGTCGGGCCTATATAGGCCCGATTAGGTTCCCTGAAAAGAACACATCAGACCAACTGCCTCCCACACCTCGCGCGATCTTCTCCTAATCCACCCCACGAACTTCCAGATCCCACCGCTGCCTCCTTCGCTTCCTCCACCGTCCCCCGCCCCCTACGACACGCCACCCAACACCCCCCTCCCCCTCCGGCGCACCGTCGCCCCCTCCTCCAGCGCGAGGCCTCCCCCGCCCTCTCCAGCCTGCCGCCGCCCCCTCCTCCAACGCGAGGCCTCCCCTGGCCCCTCCGCCGCGAGCCCTTCCTACTCCCTCCCGGCCCTCCGCGCCTCCCACCGCCGCCTGCCTCCTGCCACCGGCCCAAGCGCGCCACCCGCCCCGCCCACTCCTCTTGCTGGACCACCGCGCCTCCCATCGTCGCCGCCGTCCACGACGCACCTCCAGCAGCCGGCCCCCGGATTCGCCACCCCCTCACCTCGATCCGCCCCCGCGCCGCCACGTCAACTTGATCCGGCAACCGCGACGCCCCCAGCTTGAGCCAGGCCATCGCGCCGCTGGCCTTCCTCCCCTTGCTTCCACGGCGGTGGCGGTGGCCTCCCTCCCCTTGCATCTACCAGCGGCGGCGACCTCCTACCCCCTTATTCTATCCATCCATGGCGGCGGCCTCCACACTCGCGAGGGAGACGGGATGGAGGCAGGGAGATGGCCAGGATCCTCCTATACTGCTCCTCCTACCAATGGATTTCTTCCCCACACAGCACACCAGCCATACACATTTCCCCCAAAAGCCACCCGATGTCATTTGCTCCCGACTCCTCTCTACCATGTGTTTCAAATTCTTATGCAGATGCAGCAGGAAAAGTCAACCCCTCTCTTCGGTTCAGACTTTACATATGTTCTACTACAACTTTAGAGCTGAGCAAAAATGCTAGTGCTAGGGCAAATGATCAAGAAGTTATACTATGTCTAAATGCCAAATTTCAGATTTTAGAAAACTTATGGTTGTACCAATCTTGGTGATGTGTTGGTCCTCCATGTGGCACACACAAAAATGTATGTGTATTGTCGTGTCAAATTTATCTGAATTTCAATAGCATGTGAAGTTCATGTTTCAGAAATTCCGAAGTTCATGTGTAGTACATAGAGAAGAAACATCATCAAATGAAAAAAAGGACCGCCTAGGCCATTTCACCGACAGCAAAAAATGCATAAAAATGTCACGACAAAATGCTACAAGAACTTCAAATTTAAAAAACCGAAGCAGGCAGACGTTAAAAAAATAAGTTTTTAATATCTAAAAGTCAAATTTGGAAGTTCAAAAAATTTGGGCAAGAAGTTCAAATAAAAAAAGCACTCCAAAAATCTTTATAAGGATTTTTCACGTTTATAAAAAAATCACAGAAGTCCAAATTAAAAAAGAGAGGAGCATTTCAAAAAGATTTTATGAAAACAGATTTCCCCATTCTATAAAAACTAGAAGTTCAAAATAAAATAATGGTGTGGTTTATATAAAAAAGGATTTTCCACATTACTAACCAATAAAGCTAAGAAGCTAAAGTTTAAAAAATGTGAAGTTCGATGCATATAAAATATTCAGATTTTTCACATTATAAAAAAATTAAACGAAGAAATTCAAAAAATTTAAAACAAGGAAGTTCAAAAAACTCGATTTTCCTTGTTACTAAAGAATAAAACTAAGAAGTTCAAATTAAAATAACAGAGAAGTTCAAAGTTGACAAAAACCTCAGATTCTCGTTCCAAAGAATAACTAATAAGTTCAAATTAAAATAATGGAATAACAAAAAAATCCCCTTTTTAAATTCGGATTTTCCCCGGTGCTAAAGATTAATCCAAGAAGCTCAATTTTAAAAACAGAGTAATTCGATGTACATTAAAAACTCACTTTTTCTCGTTACTGAAGAATAAAAATCAAGAAGTTCAATTTAAAAACGTGGAGAAGTTTGATATTTAATTAAAAACTCGAATTATTTTGGTTACTAAAGAATAAAACAAATAAGTTCAATTCAAAAAACGAAGAAGATTGATGTTTCTAACAAAACTACAATTTTCATATTTCTAAAAGTACATAAAATAAATTCAAATAAAAAAGTTAGAGTGGTTTGATATAGAAGTTCGATGATTATAGAAAACTCAAATTTTCCTCGTTATTAAAAATGGAAACAAGAAGTTCAAAAATAAAAAAACAAAGAAGTTCAATTTTTAAAACAGAACGCTTCAAAACTTCATTAAAAAATTAAGAATTAAAACTAGGAAGTCATTATTAAAAAGATGGAGAAGTTTGACCATTATAGAAAACTCAGATTTTCCTCATTATTAAAGAATGGAAACAAGAAGTTCAAAAATAAAATAACAAGAAGTTCAACTTTTAAAACTAGAGCGCTTCAGAATTCATAAAAGAAGAATTAAGAAATTCAGATTAATATTCATAAAAAAACTCAGATATTTTAACGTAACCAAGAGAAGTTTAGATTGATAACTATCAGAAGTTCATGTACTACATGGTGTGCATTTGTATGAAAAAAGAATGAAAAAGCAAAGGCTAAAAGTTTTGTTGCTAGAAGTTCAAGTGCTCAGCCCAAGAAAAGTTCAAAAATTCTTGTGAGAGAGGCTGAACAAAAATATGTGACAGAAGTTCAAGGAGAAAACAGCGGGACGTTCAACTACTACACGGAATGCATTTTAGATAAGAATATAAGAATAGAAAACCAAAAGCTTAAAAGGTTTGTTGCAAGAAGTTCACGTGGTCCTCCGTGCACGGTGCAAAATTAATATTGCGGGACATCCGACCTCTGTTCATGTTTGAAAGTTTTTTTGTTATAAGTTCAAGTCCTTCGTCAGAGAAAGTAAAAAAAATTATTGCGAGAGAGATTTGTATAAAAGGAATATCATTTGTGTAACACTGACGAATGGATGAGAAAATTACAAACGAAAATACGTCATAGAAGTTCAACTGAAAACAACAGGAAGTTCAACTACTACAGTGGATGAATTTAAGATGAAAAACTGTTAAAATCGTTGCGGGTATGAAAAAACGATCAAGACGGGAAAGTTGTGTCTTCACAACAGTTTTCCACGGTATATCACTTGCTCAATTCGGTGAGTGGATGGAGAGTTACTGGCGGTGGATGGAGACCTACGAGAAAAAATCACGTGAAAACAGAGTGAAGTTCGTACACACGCCGAGAAGTTCAGGTTCTTCACGCGGTGCATTTTGGAAGAATCTGTTTCGCGATAAAAGGCAGAACGCATGATCCCGCCGTTTTCGAAATTACTTGAAAATGGCTAGGAATCAGAGAAAACCATCAACACGAAAAAGTTTCGCATTTTCTGTAACTTTTCAGCGGTATATTATTTGCCCCATTCCGATAAAGTTTGTAGAAATTACGGCGAAAATATGTTTTTCTCCATTTTTGAAACTGACTTAAAACCGTAAAGAATTGTGAGAA